>PVJO010035281.1:0-10094 GCA_004026905.1 Hystrix cristata | reverse complement strand
AAGCAACAGGCCTTGGTCAGGCAACACAGGCCTGGAAGAAACCTTACAGATGAAGGCTTAAGGAGGATTAGTGGAAACGCCGCTTTGACAATCTGTTTAAGGCAAGGAGCCTGGTGAGAGTGGAAGAGGGTGAGAGACTCCAGGTGCTTGCTTGGACAGTGAGCCACAGTATCAGCAGAAGCTGAGGTCTATGAGAAAGTTCAACACATCTAAGAAGGCCTTTATTAATCATCACAGAGTCAGCTTCCTCCTTACCAACTCCCAGACATGATGTAAGATAAACAGTAGCCCAAGCCCTATTGGAATTCTGATATTGTCTGGGAATAATCAGCAGGCCCTTGTAATCATGCCAACTATTATTTTTTTAATATATCCAAAGAAAAGAGGATGTGCGCTTGGAAATGCCTGAAGCTTTCTATTTTTGCAAAAATCTATTACTATTTGCTTCATGGAAAGTGGGAAATTCAGCTCAGCCACGCTACACAAAGGAGATACGAACAGTTGAGTCCATTTTTCCCTTTGCTAGACTGAAAAATTTAATAGTCTTGCATTTAATTCTTCTATCACCTTGATCAACTCACTTCTGAGCCTCACTTTTCTTTTCTGCACAATGGGAATAATTTTAAACTTAAAATATTTAGACAAATCGCTGATTTCTGTATTATAGCTGCTCCAAAAATAATGCCTCCTATTTGTTCACACATCTGTCCATCATCCATCCATCCACTTATCTGTCTAATTAATATTTATTAATGTTTTCCTTTATGGCAGAGACCATTCTAAGTGGTGTCATCAGCCTGGGATCCTGTTGGTTCTTGTACTAGAAGCTGTGCAGTAAACGGTCAATACCAAAACCATACAGACATCTGTACCGCACTACTGCAGCCCAAGGGTGAGTAAATAGTTGAAGAATTTGCACTCAGGAACACAGATCGATTCCAAGGAATACAAGTTGAAAAGTGACAGAATCTGAGGTACTTTGGTTAAGAGTCTATCAAATCTAAAACAAAAATGCAAACCACAGTCAGTGCACTTCTTGGTAGTGTAGGGTTTTAAGAATTCTCACTACTGCTTGAGCCCAAAACAAGTTCAATGCAAGGAAGAAAAAATTCTCATCGCAGATGTGGAGAATGGCTAGTTCTCGAGGCTCAGGTCTGCCCTGTAACTCTTACGCCCTGCGGGTCCTCACAGATAGGAGTCCCAGTCGGCAGAGGGTGAACCTTCTGAAGGCAGACACACTGTCTTTCAAAGCATCCTGCCACATCTTGGGGCAAACCCTGTAAGATGTGCGTTCAGGGCCATCCCATGCTGTCTCTTTAATGCTGCCAGTTAGGCTGCACGGAAACAGTATTACTCAGAACTTCACCTTGCAAATAAATAGCTCTGAACTGCAGCCAGCAGCAACGGAATCTCTCAAAGACATTATCTGGAAATAGTCGGTGGACGGCACCTCAAGTCCCATTAATCATCCTCAAGCGTACAGTTCTTCTTAATGGCTTTTATGGTTTATCCTTTGAATGCCAACAAAGAGTGTGATTTTTCCTGGCTTATTCTATTAAACAGAAATCAATATCTAATATAAATGTGCCGACAGTAGGGTACTTGGAAAGGCCAGGAATGAGCTAGCACCCCAGTCTTATCTCACCCCGCCCAGAGTGGACTGTGGAGATTGAAGATTAAAAGAAAGGATAGACGTGCCTGGTGCTTTCTAAGGAACCAGAACGCTTCAGGAAAGGAGGGCCTGTTTACCAGCAATCAGGATTTTAGGGGAAAGAGATGTGGTTTCTGCTTTTCAAGACAGGTAGAGGTAGGGAGGAGTGGGCAACCACAGACTGTGAGAGGAAGCAGAACCAACCAATGCTTAATTTTCTCCAGGGAGTGATTTGAAATAAGGAAACAGGACTGGCAGGGTTGTGCACAGAGAAAGCAAGAAGCCAAAGCTTTGCCTCAGCATTCTCTGCTGATCACACAGGAGGCAAAGCAAGCTCGCCCACCCAGTCACTGCTCAGCATGCCAGGAGGCGGTGGTAGCCTTTTAAAAATGATATAGGGCCCAGGAAGTGAGAAGCAGCAGCCACCTTCTGCAGAGACGGATGCGTTGAACGTGAGATCCATCTTTTCAAGCTGCACAGAAGGTTTGAACCCTTCAGTTCTGAAATTCATGGTCAGCATTTTTGATGCCAGTTATTGACGAGAACTAAGATGGCTAGCAAAAGGAGAAAAGAAAATTCTCCAAAGAGAAAGCCCTCACTGAAAATGTGTTTTTCTCAAACGGTGAAGCAATCTTCACTTGTATGAGGGTAAAAGAAAATGTGAGACCCTGAGATTATAAAGAATTAAATCAAAGTATCAAGTAATGAACTTAGCAGGGCACCAGGCAGCAGCAGGCACCCAGCTGCTACCAATTACCTGTGTTAACCTCAGGAGTTCACCTGACTTTCTCGGGGCTTCATTATTTGTAGAAAAGGGCAGCGAGCATTGTACTGCCTACTTTATGAACCCGTTCTGTGTCTTAGCAGATGTTACAGGAGATTAGCAGCCAGGGCCTGTGACTGCAGAACCCGTCTGGGTACCAATGCAGCTGCAGGCGGCAGGCCTGCGTGAAGCTGTCCGCACGGGGGATGTGACTCGCACACCTTATTACCCCCAAAGCAAATGTGCCAGGATCCTCGCCGACTCTCCACTCTTGCCCCACACTTCGCTCCTCGTCCAGTCTCAACCCGGGGTGTCCTGCCAAGAGTTTTTCCTCAAGCAGATGGAAGACCTCGGCATGACCTACTAAGGCGATGTAAATTACCATGGGTAGCCTTATGATCACAGGGGCATCACCCAGGAGCTCCTATTTCCAATTGTTTACATCTTATTTCACTGTTCTTTGTCATAAATATGAATAATGACATTAATTTATGCACCATTTCGGTAGAATGCTTTTCATTGGCTGGAGGTCATTCTCCAGTGATGGTTGTTGTGATAGTTAATTTTACATGTCAACCTGACAGGGCATGGGGCATACAGATGTTTACTTAAGCATCATTTTGGGAGGGCTTTGTTGGGTGGCATTAACACTGGCACCAGTGGACTGAGTAAAGGATATTGCACTGATGTGACTGGGACTCATTGCATGTGCATCCATGAAGGCCTGAATAGAACCAAAAGCTATATAGACATATCTATGGCTCAGTCTATCAATTATCTATCTAGACAGAGAAAGAAGAAGATAGATGCCTTCCATGGTGCATAAGCAATGCCGTAATTCTTCAGATCTGGAATGCACAAGTGTCCTCAACTGATATTATGACAAGTATAGCACAGATTGTGCTTCAGCTTCAAGGATCTGTGCATTAAGTGCTTCACATTCCGTTTTACATACTCTAGTTAAAAAGTGAACGTCGCAGAGTCTCAGAGGTGAACTGAGTGGCCCATGCGCTAGGCTGAAATTACTGCCAAATATAGGTGACAAGAGGTATCAGAATAACATTTTCCAACAAAATCCTTCTTGTGGCTTTGTGATAAAATGCTTGGATAATTAAAACTAATATAAGTGAGCTAGTATCCTTAAGGTCAAAAGTCTAAAGCAGAGCAGAATGGAGCAGAGTGGAAATCACTAATTGTATTTAATTCCATGCCACAGATACTTATGGAGTATCTACTATATGAAAGGCATCATGCTTGGAACCTCGACAAGAAAGACACAGACAACCACATGTGTCTTGTCTCTGTGTATGTGTATGTTTACACGTGTCCCAATGATATACACTATACTAGTAGCGGGAGTTTGGAGAGGATGTTGCTAATACTACAGCCCTGGATGAGACAAAGGACCACCACTAAAGGCCATGCTCACCTTCTCTACCTCATTGAGTTTCAGAAATTGCTAAGTTAAAGAGAGGAAACGAGTCATCAGTGCTTCGGTGCATTTTAAAAACAAGATGAGGTGTTATTAGAATCTAAAATTTAAAACAGAAGTCAGACTTTGCAAGTTATTAGCAGCAGCCTGTGAACCAAATTATATTTTGCAAGAATTAAAATGGGAAAGATAGTGGGAAAGTAAGTTTCTCCCAGAGTGACACGTTTATGATAAAAATACGATGGGTGAGAATAACAAACTTTGGTGTGAAGTTACAACGAACAGCTATTAAAACTCTAGTACTGAGGAACAATAAAGCAACTCCAAGGTAACAGCTAGCTTCAAAATTAGCACAACAAACAAACTCTGAGACGGTGCAGGAGAAATGAAGAGCTTCTTCTTCTAATTGTATTTGTAATAATAGTAAAATATATTCTAAAAGCCTGTATCCTGCACGGCCCATTTTTGGAAAACAAACACAAACATACATTGCGCCATCAGATCTTTCTATGGTAACTTGGGCATTTGAGGTATTTTTAATTCTATTTCAGAAAAGAGAAAATGAGACTTCAAAGATAGCCAACCATGTTTTCTTGTCTGCAGAAAGGGCTCTCTCTAGCCTGTAGTGTGAGATCCAGCTCGGCTCTATCGTGGTCTCTAAGCCCCGTCCACTTGTCCTTTCCGCCTTTACTCTCAAATCTTTACTCCGATTATTTCAATAGATCCCTTCATTTTTTTACTGTTTCTTAATTTCTCTATTCTAGCTCCATGGGCTTTCTCTAGTCCATTTGTAAAGTCACTAAGAACATGAAATTAAATGATTAAAACCTGCCTGTTCACATACATTCACCACATAAACCACACCCAGGCTCTCCATTGACTATATCTGTCTGTGTTAAAACCCTTATAAACTAAATGCGTCCATGCCTATATGTATCTCTTCTGGGTTGCAAACCCAGTGGGCCTTATCTTTTGATTAACTTGTTATCTTTTTTTCATTATAATATCACAAAGACATTCAAGGCTCCCCCTCCCAAAAAAATTCTTAGTTGATTATGACAATAACAGAGATACACAGGTATTGATTTGAATTAAGCAGTCACTATACAGATGCTTGGAACAGAGTTGGGAAGATGGGCTTGCCTTTTCCCCTCTCAGCCCTAGGTAGGGCCATGGAATATAAAACACTGTTAGCACATTTTACGCAACAGTCAATTAAAATGTACAAAATAAAGTGAACACCCAAAAGGAAATGTGATTTGGGAAATGAACTGGTTAGCATTTACAGTAATTACTAGAGATTACTACCAAATTACTAACCAAATTACTGGCAGAATGGTCATATTATTCTACTGCTTATAATAAAGTTGCATACCAATTTTAAGTAATTGTACATAATTTCTTTGACTGAGTCCAGACAGCAGTTTGAAACTGATCTCCATCCAAGGTCTCCTCCCCTACCTCTGAAATGTAGTTTGATACTGTTTTCACCTCAAGTCTCTGCTCTGCTCTCACCACCCACTCCAGCTGCTTGTTCCTTTGGTCAGAATAGTAACAGAATGAGACAGAAGACTAAAAATACTGGTGTTATAAGTCCAGCCTTCTGACTGACACACTTTGAAAGGCCCTCACACAAATCATCCTTGACAGTCTGAGATGGTGACTGTAAATGGCACCATTTACACTTTACTTCGGCTAAGTTCTGGGAAGTTATTTACTTGGCCTACTTATAGTCAGGATAGGCTGAGACATTGGCACTGGAGAAAATTCTAGAATGGGGGAAATGGGTAAAAGAATGAAAGTCTGTGTCACAGGTTTGGTTTCTGGAAAAGATACTGACTTGGAGCCTTGGTTTCAAGGTGTCGTTAGGGTCTCTGCATGGGAAGGACAGAGAAAGGAAGCAGGAAAAGAAAGTCAACCAGCACACTTCCGGTGGGTAGGAAGAGAAGCCAACCACACACCTCCGGTGGCCAGGCAGATGGTGTGGAGCAAAAGCACCAATAAAATGGGCTGAGCTTGATACCTGAATGTCTTAGTTACTTTTCTCTCGTTGCTGAGACAAGATATTTGATACTCAAAGTTAAGGCAAGAAAGGCTTATTTGGCTCACAGTTTGTAGAGGTTTCAGTTCACAGCCGGCTGGATCCAAGGCAGGACGGCATGGTAGACAGGCAGAAGGCAGCAAGGGAAGCAAAGGGGAGCAAAAGGGGGATAGACGAGCCTCTTTCTGTCCCTTATATCTTATTCAGGCTGTCTGCCCTTAGGGTGGGCAACACTCCCACCCTTAATCCTAGTATCACATCCTTGATCCCAGCAGAACTGTGCCAAACCAATCAGTGGACTATTTAGTAATCACACACTCTAGATTCAGACGCCTCTGAAAAAGGCCCACCTATGATGGTATGAGGCTTTGGGGGGACCTCTAGGCACGGACCATAACACTGCATCTTATGTGGTCACCAGCAAGCTCCCTGGGAAGGAGGCTGTGAGGTCACAGAGGAGGCACCGCCAGCACACGTGCAGGGTGGAGGAGGGGCAGCTGGAGGCTGTGTGTGGACTGCCCTCCCTGTGGCTGGGCAGAGCTCCGCCAAGGGTGATCCATGTGGTACCATGGCCGTGCCAGGACACTTCTAATCAATGTGTACTCTACAGTTGTAGGCCCGGGCCTTGTACAAAAGAACTGGGCGAGATCCCAAATTTAAAATATGAAAAAAAAAAAAAGGCCGTCTTCAGAAAACAAGAAATGGCACAACCAGCTCTATCATAAAGGATACACCAGTGATTGCAAAACTGTTGTCTTTTCAAATCAGCCTAAACTGGATTTTCAAATTAGCAGCCCCAACTGTGACTGTGCAGTAGCTCGCAATTGTAGTGCTGAAAAGTTGTGTTCACAGATAAGAGAGAACCATCTAACATAAGGCTACCACATTTCCCCCTTCTCCAAATCTGGGAAATGTGGCTGATTTGCATATTTAGCATACATTTGCATTCTGTGTTCAATAGCCCCTAACTCTAATTATGTAAAATAAGATAAATTAGTACATTTCACTGCCGTTGCATTCTAGCCCCATGGTTAGGGGCTGGGGAGACTTAACCCAACTTTCTCCTCCTTCAGGGACCAAAGTCACTTGGTGTTCAGGCTGTAAACATTTCAAGGAAAATCTCTAGCTGTGGAAAGAGAAAGAGAGCAAGAGAAAGAAATGACCAACGATATCTGGAATTTGCTTTGTGCATTTCTTAACCTAAGAAATAAATTTAAAATGTCATCTTGGTCCAAAAGTAAACAAAAATGAACCTTGCACATGTTTTTTTAAGTAAGTTTAAAGCAAAGCCAAGGGCTGCTGAACAACACAAAAGTAGTACGAAACCAAATCTAGCACATCAGCTTTGTGCAACACACAAGTTCCTACCAGGATCAAAATTAAAAGGTCTGCAGATGTGAAATGGGTGTGAACTGTGACAGGGGCCCTGGTGGACGGTGACAGGCTGCCAGGGGAAGGCTGCCTTTGCTCCTGGTCCTTTACAATTTTCCCAGGTGCTTTTATTCCAGAAGGTCTCCATACCCCCCTGGAGAGATGCTGGACACTTCTATCTTCACACCCACGAACATGGCCTTTTTCATCATCTCTCACAGACTCCATATGTCCCATTTGTTTCCCTCATCTGATGGGTACCTACAGAGCACTTTCTATGTGTTAAGAAGTCCACTGGAGTTGAAGGTATGAAGATGAACACGAAATACAGGCCCCACTTGCTAGGAGGCTGCATGGAAAACTCGCTGAGGATGTGATTACAAGATAATAAGCACCATAAAAGAAGTGAGTGAAAAATGTGATGTATATAACATCCAACGCTTAGATCTGCTTGAGGAGGAGTAGCAAAACAGGGTTGAATGGGCTACAAGAGATTTCCAAGAGCAGAGAATGTTGTGTCTGGCTCATACAAGAAGAGCAAAAATTCACTAGATGGGCTCTGGGGATTTAGCTGAAGTGGAATAGTGCCAGCCTAACAAGCACAAGGCCCTGAATTCGATCCCCAGCATCCACCACCCCCAAAAATCACTAAATAGAGAAATGGGGAAGACATTTCAGACACCGGGAGTTATGTACACAAAGACATTCGCATCCATGAATTTGAGTACCCAGTGATATAAATATATATAAAATGTTTCTGGGAATAAAGAGAAAGACACTTCATCTGTGATGGTTGAGAGAGAGTTCACAGTAAAGGTGAGACTCAGGTGTGAATGCCACGATAAGCAGATTTGAGGGGAAGGGCCCCCCAGGAGGAAGAGCCTGCACAGAGGTACAGCCATGGATTGCATGCTCCATTTGCAAAAAAGGAATAGACTGGTTTAACAGAGGCCATGTAAAGGCTGCAGCAAAATGGAGCCCGGGTTACCTCAGAAAAACATTTCACACACGACAAAGGCCATTTAAATATATTTTTGAAAATGGAGTGGTGGAAGAAATCATATTAAATAATAATTTCAGGTCAGGCACGGTGCTAGTCACATATATTTAGTCATTCTTTGTGAAAAGCACAGACAGATGGAGACACCGGAGAAAGCACAAGATGAATTCCTCCTGCGGGGAAGATGACTGAGACGGCAGCTATGAGGGGCAGGTGCTAAACTCCAGGTGTGGAAGAATGAAGTTCTCAACGGGGCAAAGTCAGTGGGAACAAAAATAAAGACGGTATGTCCACAAATAAAAGTGAAAATGGCATTTTGAAGAGAGTCTTATAAAACATACTTCGATGTAGTCAGGGTGATAGGCAACAACGTCATTAACATTTTGAATCAAAATAAATAGGAAAATGACAAAAACAGAAAAATTCAGATGAAAGGAAAAGGGGAGTGGAATCAGGCATTTTATTATGTGCCAAATGTATTTTTAGTATTTACTCCGTTTATATTCTGTAGTCATTTAAAACACCTATAAAAAGAAAATTATTCTTGCAGTTGATAAAACTTTCAATTAGGGAGGTTTTGCAAATAGCCCAAGTGTGCAGGGTAGTAAACTGGAGGGGAAACCTGAATCCTCAAGCTACTCTATTCCAGGTTCTTCCTCCTCTCCTTTCAATATGCCACACATGTTCTGATGAGAAACATAACGTGTCTGGGCTTAGACATGGTGAGTTTGAGAAGATAGCGGAACTTCCAACAGGAAATATCTAGTGAGCAGTTATACATAATAGAATCATAGATTTATAGACCTGGAAGGCATCTTAAAATTATATAATCATAGAACCAAAGTTATAAAAAGAGATTAAGCCTCGGGTTATTCATCTGGGAGAAATTCACATACTGGGCAGTGAATGAAATCACCATACAAGACAAAGTGTGTATTAGAAGGCTAATGACTTCCTCTGGATGTGCCCACCTTCTGGGGAAGGGAAGGAAGGAGCTCACGGATGGCACAGCGTGAGCCTCCCTGAAGGGCAGCAGGCGAAGGCCTCCATGTCCGAGAAGGCAGCGGAAGAGGAGGGGGGAAGCGATAATGTAGAGTATCTCAGAGAAGTCACAGAGAGAACACGTCGTCCATCGCTGTTAGATGCTGGCTGCCTTAGACCGAACTTGTCGAAGAAATAAAATAGGAGTCAAATGCCAGGGGGGACAGAGATTGCCTGGTGTTTCTCTATTTGACTAGATCTTGGAAAATAAAGTACAATTTATTAAAAAAAAAAAAAAACAAACACATACAAACATGTAGAGTGGGAATTCTGTGACAATGTATCTTGGTTACAGTTCATTGTAGTTTAAAAAGAGGATATCACAAAGTTTGGGTTTGCTGAGATGAAAATCGTTGATGGCAGTAAACAAATTCAGAGCGATACACAGAGATGTGTGCAGGGCTCCAGTGGTGGTAACAACTAAAGGTCTATGATGCTGGCCACAGACTGTATCACTCTTATAATAATGTAGGGATATTACAAAATGTTTCTACTAAAATACATAGCTTGCTACGCCCAAACCTGCTATATAACTGAGAAATAGTTGCGCAGATCCATGGCACACCAGTTAAAAACACAGATTCAAATCTGCTTCCAAAGGGACAAAGACACAGCTTATGTCAAGTTGTTCAAGTTCTAAAGACCCTGGTTTGACATTCACCATGTGCGGGAGTCAGCATCTCCCCAGATCACATGCAGCCTTTCCTCCACCTTTCCTCCACCTCCACTTTCAACATATAAATTAACTTACCAATGAGCCACACAGCACCCTACCACCACGTGCCACGAACCTCC
>PVJO010035280.1:0-10074 GCA_004026905.1 Hystrix cristata | reverse complement strand
ACAAAGATATGGAATCCTCAAAAAGATGCCAGACAGAAATACCTGAAATAAACAGTATAGAGTTCATATATAGCAGAAATGACCAATGTGAAAACTGTCTGATATTGAGGACAAAATAGTGAGTTATAATAAAGAGCTCAAAGAAAACAAAAAGAAAATAAGAGAACAAGAGAAGACTATCCAGAAGCTACTAGGTGACAACAACAACAACAACAACAACAACAACAACAACAACAACAACAAAACCAATCTAAGTTCAATCAGGGTTAGCGAAAAACTAGATTTCACAGATGGATTCACCAACATGTTTACAGCAATTATGGAAAAATATTTTAAAACAATAAGAGAAATATCAGATGTACAGATGACCTCCAAAAGTAGGCAGGTCTAGAATTTAGCTGGTTACAATCCCTATTCCAATCTCTTAAAAAAGTGTCTTACCTTGGCTCCTTCCCCAATTCATCATTTCATTCTCGTTCTTATGTTTGTGTCACACACTATTAATCTCTTGGTAAAATTTGTTTCTTCTTGCCTAGAGGCTGTCAAACTCCAAAAGGTCATGCTGATAGATCCAACCATGAATGTGCCAAACTCCTTTTATTGGGGCCCACTAGATCAATCCTCTGAAGAGAATCCAAAACAGCTAAACCCCAACATGATTTTTATCCAAGGCCTCTTAGATTAGCTCTCTGGAGAATGTTCCTGACTGCTATCTCCCCTACATCGACTCCTTTCAGGAGGAAGCAGCTAGATCCAGTCTTCACCCCTTCTCCCTTAGCAGTATTTAGGGATACTTCTTCAGGGGGGAGGAATGTAGAACATAGATTATTTAGTTAGCTTATGAGTAGGCAGCTAGCTACTGGAAGGGCCTGAGATAGAGTGGGTGACCAGCCATACTGATAAAAATTAAGAATATACAGTTAACTAGAACTTTGACTAGGAATGAACATTCCTCGGGTAACATGGAATGCAGCCCCTCCCTCTTAAAGAGAGGTGCCATCACCTGCTGACCTCCTGAATTTTGAGGAATTTAAAATGCAATGAATTTCCTCTAACATGAAATGCAGCCCACCCCTTCCCCCTTAGGATTTTTGAGGTTATTATAATGTAAAATTACTAGTTATTTCTAAGATCCCAATTTACCATAAACACTATGTGAAAGAACTGGCCTAGAGAGCCCAAGCTCTAAACTGGTCATTTTAAATCCACAGAGCCACCTGTGATAAGTGAGCACTAAACAATTTAGAATTCCTGTACCCCACTTGCCTATAAGTAATTCTAAACTGAGAGGCCATGCAGCCACTCCATTCAGGATCCCTCCTAGAAATCCAGGAGCCGATCTCTTCCTTATTTCCAATTAAAACTCTCCTGACTACAATACATACATACATGATAATGGGTGTAGTGGCATACACCTCTAATCCCAGCAATCTTGGAGGCAGAGGCTAGACAGCTGCAAATTCTAGCCCCACCTGGGCAATTTAACAAGACTCTTTCTCAAAAATGTAGAATAACTAAAGGGCTGGAGATGTAACTCAGTGTGAAGGTTGTGGGTTCATTCCTTAACACCAAAGAAAAAAAATCTGGAGTTGGAGAATTCAATAGAGAAATTTAAAAAGTACGACAAGTTTAAAAAGCAAAGTAGATCAAATAGAAGAAAGACCCTCTAATCTGGAAGATAGTTGTGGGAAATTATCTAATTAGATAAAAATGAAAACAAGAGTAAAAATAGTGGAGACAACTTTTATTTCTGATAATAGTCTTGGTCTTCTTTCTCTTACTTAGTTTGACTAATATCTTATTAACTGTGCTGATCTTTTCAAGACCAGCACAATTGGTTTCATTAATTTTCTTTCTTGATTTTCAAATTCATTGATATCTGTTCTATAATTTTTTTTTTAGCTTCACTGCATGCAATTTACTTTTTTTCTTGGTTTCAAATGTGGAAACTTAAGTTATTATTTTTAGATCTTTTCTCTTTTCTAATATATGCATTCAGTGCTACAAATAACTCTAAGCCCTGCTTTCATTGCATCTCACAAATTTTGAAAAGTTGTATTTTAATTTTTATTTAAATCAAAGTACTGTAAGTTTCTCCTGAGATGTATTCATGAATTTGTTCTTAGGAGTGTGTTTAATCTGTATATATTTCTGAATTTTCAATTTATTGTTATTGTTGATATTGATTTCTAGTTTAACTCCAATGCAGTCTGAGAGCAGAAACTGTATAATTTATAATCTTTTAAGTTTGCCGAGGAGTGTTTAATGGTAAAAAGTGGGCTCTGTCTTGACAAATATTCCAGGTGACCTTAGAAAAACATATATTTTCCATTGGATGAAGTAGTCTATGGATATCAATTATATCTAGTTAACTGATGGTGCTATTGAGTTTGTATTGAATAAGTAAGTTTGTACTTATTTTTGTCTGCCAGGTTTGTACACTTCTGATAGAGAGGGTAAAGTCTTCAGATATAGCAGTGGATTTATTTATTCCTCTTTCTAGTTCTGTCAGTTATTGCTTCACATAATTTGATGCTCTATGGTTAGGCATAAAGACATTATGCATTGTTCTGTATTCTTCAAGAATTGACCCTGCTATCATTATTCAGTACTCCCCTTTATTCCTCATCACTATTCTTGTTCTGAATTCTGCTTGTCTGAAATTAATTCAGCTCTTCCAGATTCTGTTTTGATTAGTGGTAGTATATCTTCCTTCATTCCTTTACTTTCAACACACACACATATACACATACATACATACATACATACATACACGTGTCTTTATGTTTAAAGTGGGTTTCTTAAAGGGAATATATAGTTGGGGTGTGTTTTCTGAACTATTCTGACAACCTCTTTCTTTTAGTTGCTATATTTAGACCAATAATTGTTCAAAGCAACTATTAATACAGTAAGAGTCATATTTGTCACTCTTATTTGTTGTCCTTTTGCTTTATTCCTGTTTTTATCTTGTATTCTTTTTCTGCCTTTTGTCATTTTAACTGAGCATTTCATTTCATTCATTTTCTCTTCTTTCTTAGCATATCAGTTGTATTTCTTTTTAGTTACTTTTAGTGATTGTTCTAGAATATACAGTACACATTTATAAAAGTCCAAGTCTGCTTTGAATAGTACTATACCACTTCACATGTACAGTATAGTGCAGCATAACACCTTATATTAGCAGAATGATCCCATTTCTTTCCCCCAGCCCTTGTATCATTGGTGTCTTTTAGTCATATATAAGCACATCTAAGTACACACACATACACACGCAAATACACACACACAGTCAATCAAGTACCTTGCGGCTATTATTTTGAACAGTTAGGGTATAATTGACAATAATTAAAATAAAAGTTCTAATTTTATCTTTAGTTAGACATTCTCTGGTGCTCTCCTTCCAAGTTTATGATCTATATAACTTTCTTTCTCTATGAATAACTCGTTAACAAGGCAAGTCTATTGGCAACACATTCTGTTATTTTTGTTTGTCTGAGAAAGTCTTCATTTTGCCCCCACTTTTGAATGATAATTTTACAGGGTAGAGAATTCTAGACAGGTAAAGTATTTTTCTCTCAACATTTTAAACTATTTCACTCCAATCTCTTCCTGCTGCTTGGTTTCTGAGAAGTCAAATGTAGGTCTTATCTTTGCTCTTCTATATTTTTCCCCCTCTGTGGCTTCTTTCAAGGTTTGATGTCTGATATAAACTTGGGGGAAATTCTCAATCATTATTGGTTCATGCATTTCTTCTATTCCTTCATATTTCTCCTCCAGTATTCCTACTGCTCATGTGTAATACCTTCTAAGTTGCTCTAGTACTGGGATACTCTCTACTGGTGGGGGTTTTCCTATATATTCACACAAAATAATCTCTACTCATTTTGTTTTGTCCTCTTTTTTCTTTTGGAAGTTTCTATTGACATTTTCCCAAGTTCAGCCATTCTTTCAGCTTTGTCCAGCCTACTAAAGTGTCCATCAAAGACAGTCTTCACTTCTGTTCCAGTGTTTTTATCTTTGTGTTTCTACTTTAGTCTTCTTTAGAATTTCCACCTCTATATTTACATTGCCCATCTGTTTTTGTATGTTGTCTATTTTATTCATTACAAAAATTAGTATATTAATCATAATTATATTAAATTCTCAGTCTGATAATTCTAACATCCTTGCCATATCTGAGTCTTTTTATGATCTTTACTCTATCTCTTCAGATTCTAGATTTTGCTTTTTGCCATACTCTGTAATTTTTTGTTGTTGTTGTTAAAATTCAAATATGCTGTACTTGGTAAAAGAACTCTGGTAAATAGGACTTTAGTGATATGGTGGAAAAGTGTGGGGGCAGGGGAAGCATTCTGTACTATTGTGATCAGGACTCAGTCTTTTAGTTATCTTCTCAAGAGACAGGCAAGATCTTATTGGTAAGAATAGAATGCTCTGGCATATTTCAAGTGGTTATTTTTCCTTTCCTCCTGTCAGAGGCATAAGAGAATTTTCTCTGCTCTTCACTGTGGGAACCTGGTAGAACTCCTTCAGGTGAAACTCATGAAAGTTGGAGGTCTTCCCTCAGAATGACCCCTCCCAGTGAACCCCTGGTAATGTGTCACTTACAATTTAGATGTTCCTGCCTCAGTACTTGTTCTTGAAGAGATTTTTGCTTCGATAAGTTATGGTTCAATGTACTGATCTATCTGTCCCTCCAATTTTCATGCTAATGTTTGCCTTATGACTTTGCTTCTCAGACAGATCTAAGAAGACATGGAAGACTGTTGATTTTTCAGTTTGGTTTGCTTTTTATTTGTTACCATAGAATGACAACTTCCAGCCTCCTTACACGCAGACCAGTAACTGGAAGTCCCAATTATGGTTTAAAAACATTGCCTTTACAATAAGTCCCCAACTTATAAATGAGTTCTGTTCTGGGAGAACATTCATAAGTCAGATTCATTCCTAAATCAGACAAAGCGAGTCTTACACAGTACACCTATGAAAGTTCGCAACTCAAATGTTGTAAGTCAGGGATTTACTGCATTTTGTGTCTGTATTATTAAGATCTATTTACTCTAAGATTCATATAACAAGTACCAGTTATTAAGTGTCTTTCTTTTATAATGACCTACATAAATAGTGATTACAGACTTACAGGCTATAACGTTAGAAGTGATCTTAGAAACCACCCAGACCAACCCAAACTTTTTAGGTGAAAAGATGAGGTCTGGAAAAATTAAGTGATTTAATCAAAATAATTCAGCTGGCTAGCGACAGAGAGCCAAGTTTCTTAGTCAGCCTTGCGTTGTAGTTGTCTTTCACTATATTTTAATTGCTTAATTTGCAGGTCTTTGTCGTTTGATTGACTATTACATAGACCACTGTCTCATCTAAAAGTCTGGCTTAATC
The DNA here is from genome assembly GCA_004026905.1 of Hystrix cristata. Classification (NCBI taxonomy): domain Eukaryota; kingdom Metazoa; phylum Chordata; class Mammalia; order Rodentia; family Hystricidae; genus Hystrix; species Hystrix cristata. Next base: position 4,680 of record PVJO010035280.1, on the reverse strand, counting down.
TCCAAGGAGCATCAGATAGAAATAATTTTTATTGCAAACCTTACTGTTTGGTTATACAATGTTTATTCCCCATCTCCTCTCCAATTTTGCGGAGGTATCCATCCTGCAAGCCTCATGTCTCAGAGGACAGTGGCCCCATTCTCTAGACTGATCTTATTTAAGCCCAAGCCGAAAATTCCATTTTCCTTCCTATGCTTGACTTAGGAATGAACATGTGATCCAAATTAGAATGAAGTCCTTTGACCCTGCAGTTCTGGGCCTTAGACTCCACTCATCTCAGTGGTCTCATAGAGTCTCTGGAAGACACTTCCAGGAACCAGAGCTTGGGTCACCCTTCTTATGAACCCTGTAAATGCCTCTTCTCTCCCTTCACCCTATAGTTCTCTTCAGGAAAGCAACCTCTTCTAAACCATTCTGGTTCTTTCTACTCACCATTCTTATTCTTTCACCTCACCATTGTAGACCATTCCCTACTACTTTTGTGTTTCTGCATTTTGTTGTCTTCTAGTGATTTCTATTTATTTCTGAAGACAGTAGTCTTAAAGCTACCTTTCTCTTTGGGAAGAAAATAAAATAAAAATAAAAACCAGGAGAAGAAAGTTAGTATTTCAAATATTATTCCAGGTTCCTATGCTCTAGGGTGACAATAAACTATTTTTGTCTCCTAACTGAAATTGTTATTATCAGATTATGATAAAATATTTTGAAAATACGCTTATAATTCTGTAAGTTTTTCCTTTTCCCACATGTTCATTTTTTAAACCTGCAGCAAGTAAGACTTAAATTTTGCTGACCCTAGATTTAGAGGGTGACCTCGGGTTAAGAGAGCTCACCCTGAACTCTCACAGCCTTTCCCTACAATTTCCATCATTCCCATTCTAGTTTTCTCCAAAAGTCTAACCAACACATTACTTCTGAAATCAGTCTTTCCACCTAGGAAAATCTCCACATCATTCTCAATGGCCCAAACCACATTTCTACTTCTGAAAGTCATGTGAGGCTGCATTTTTTGAGGAGTTACCTACTCTGGTCTCTTTAAGTAGCATGTAAATTATACTTTAAATATTCTTCTTGATGAGTACATTCTTCTAATTAATTTGAGTATTGGTAAGTATCCCAATCCTGACCTCAGGATTGCCTAATATAGTGCTCAGCTAATTTGGAGCATCCTTTAAACATCGTACTGCTTTATTTTTGAGATTTCCTCAAAATTTCTGTAACTCCTATTCATTACAATGTGCTTCTCAGATTAACAGTAGAAGAGGGTACAGACACAGGTTTCATTTGCTTTGTTAAATCTCCCAGTGAACTGGAACAGACAGACTTATCTCTAGGCCTAAACCTAGCCATACACTTTCACATTCTGGCTACTGTGATGTAATGGGAAAAATATTTTTTGGTTTTCGTCCTGAGAACCCTTCACTTCCAGTACTATATACTCACTTTTTTGGAACATGGCACCTAAAACCTTTGCATTTTTGAAAGTGAGAATTGTCTTTCTGTATACTAATAACATGACTGATGGCTGGGGCTCCTGGATAGTTTCAAGATTGGGGCTAGTTACCAGGGGAATCAGCTGTGTGATTAGAGGGTTATAACTTTCAACCCGATCCCCTGACCTCTGGGGAGAGGGGAGGGGCTGAAGGTTGAGTTAATCATTAACAACCAATGATTTGATCAATCTTGGCTACATAAGGAAGCCTCCATAAAAACCCCAAAGCACTGTGTTTGGGGAACATCCAAACTGCTGAACATGTGGGAGGTGGCACACCCATGAGGCCATGGAGGCTCCATCCTCGTCCTCCTGTACCTCGCCTCTGCCCCTCTTCCATCCCGACATTATATCCTCTTATGACAAATGTGCAAATGCAAATAAACTGTTTCCCTGCATTCTGTGAACCATTCTAGCAAATGACTGGTCCTAGGGAAGGGGTCATGTGAAGCTCCAGTATACAGTTAGTCAGAAGTTTTAGAGGCCTGAACCAGCAATTGCATTTGAAGTTGGGGTAGTCTTGGACTGAGCCCTAACCTGTGGGGTCTGACCCTAACTCCAAGTAGATAGTGCTGAAATTAGGGATAACCTGTGGGGGCAAACTGAAGGACTGCTTGGTGTATAGAGACTCCCCTGCCTCCACATGTCAGAAGTGAAATAATACCAAGTGTTAAGTTGTTTGTGTGAGGGTAGGGAAAGCGGTTTGGTTTTTCCTGTCACCTACAGCTCCCTGCTGTCATCAGCACCAAGCCTGATTTTTAACAATGAGTTAAGTTTTAAATAATGAGTAACTCTTCTACAATATACGATGATATCTTAATGATTCCATAAAGGACAAAAAAAAAAAAAAGCCGCAAGAATCCTTATAAGTGGAGATAAAATGAATTCAAAGAAACCCAGAACTTTGCCGTGACCCACACTGTCCTACAGAGCTCAGTTCCTGTGTTTCCACTTTAGCTGATGTTTGTGCCTTCTCGGCTTCCATCTCCAATTTTAGATTACTTGCTCTTTGGCCTGTTCAGCAAAAGCTTGAATCTACTTTCTCTGTCTTATCTCATAACAGGTGTGGCTAATGTGCTTCTAGCTATTATTAAATTCCTTTGAGTCTGTCTTGACAGAAGTTTCGTTCGCCAGAGCTTGATTTACAGCTAATTGGAAGAAACAATTTTTCATTCTCTCTTATTATCAGCAGCTTTATTTTAGAAGGTTACGTGCAAGAGTAAGACTACTTATTTTCTTTTTCTTTTTTCTGAAACTGCAAAGAGCTTTGCAAATATTTTGTTGATTCTACTTTGCTCCTTTTCAGGTTATTCATTTATAAATCACAAATATTCATTGAACCCTACTGTGGAACCCCAGCAAAATATAACATGCAGGTTTTGACCTCAAGAATGAATTACTTTGTAGGGCAGAGGATCATATATACGATTACAACAGGAGGTAGAATCTCTGACATGCTGGGAAAAGCAACACACACTGCAAAAGATGGAGCATGAAGGGAAACGCTAAGTCCGGCTGAGGAGAGGGTGGTGGGTGAGGGAAGATTTAGAAGTGAAGGTCAAGGCTAGCATTTGACAGAAAGAAATAAGAGAGTGAAGAAGGCATTTCAGCTGGACAGAGCAGAATAGCAAAGGGAGTGAGCCAGATTAGGGTGGGGCAAAGCTGGCTGGGGAAGGAATGTGACCTATTAATTAGAAGATCCTGGAACATACTCGCAGACCTGTTCCCAAAGCCCTGCAAGTGGCCTTCTCCTGAGGACTCACTCGAGCAGATTCTCAACAGGATGCCTAGACTTGAGCTCAGCCTGAGTTGTGGGATCTTGGCACCGCCTATGTATGTAGATGTTTTCACTGGTTTCCTCGAGATTTGGATAGCATAAATGCCATGCAGAGCACACTATCATGGCTTTCCTCATGGAAACTCACCCTGTGTCCTCCACAGTGTACTTTCATCTTGCTGTTTCCTCTTTGACTCAGCCCAAGCACACTCTGTAGAGCCAGTTTCTCCCTCATTCTTCATTTCTTACTTTTTCAAATAAACTTTGTAACCACGTTTTGCTCATTTAATTCAATTCTTTGTTCAAAATGAGAAGAACCTGTGATCGAACTCCGGAAGGAGATGCAAGCATCACAAAACCCAGTAACATTTATTTGGCAAACCACTTTTAGGGCAGTGCGGAAGTGCAGTGTTACTGAGGAAGAGCCTGGGTCTTGGAAGATGAGTGAGGACAAGGCTGGAGATGCAGCCTGGGCCATGGACATGAACAACTTTGTATTTATTTCAACCAGTTTTAGGTTTTGCTCCATCATCTGTATGGAACCACTGGGAGTGATATTGTCAACCAAGGGCCAGAGGAGCTTGCTTTGATGAAGTTGTCACAAGGGGCGGGTAGCAGGGTGTTACTGTTTATAAAGGCATTAGCTGGGGTGGGCAAATTGTAGCCCACAGGCCAATCTGTGAGTTAAGAATGGCTTCTTCATTTTTAAATGGTTGGAAAACATCAAAAGAATAGTAGTATTTTGTGACACATGAACATTTTGTGAAAGTCGTACTTCAGGATCCATACACAAAGCTTTATTGGAACACAGCCACATTTGTGTTTATATAATATCCAGGCTGCTTTTGTACTAAAATGGCAGAGTCGAGTGGTTGCAATAGAGTCTATATGGTTTGCAAAACCTGAAATATTTACTACTTGGCTCTTTACAGAAAAAGTTTCTCAATCTCTAGTCTGGAAGTCTAGTTAACCACTCAACAGTTAACCCCACGCATCACCAAGGCAGTGTGCTTTTTTAGGTACTACGTCAAGTGTCACTCAGGCAGGTGTCATTTCAACCAGTCGATTCTTGTGTTGAATAAATTTGATGAAATTGTCAGTTTTTTATTTCCTGCTATATTATAAAGATTAACAAATATATGCAATTTTTGTTCATCCTGTATTTAAATAATTGGCCTGGTAAGTGGTTAAAAGAAATCAGACTTTGAACAGCTAGAAATTGCTAGCAAAAATGTAAAATACAGTAATACCTCAGTTCACAAACTGAATTCTTCCCACGACTCTGGTCGCAAAATGAATTGGATGAGAACTAAATCAAATTCAATGGTTAAGTTCAATGTTGACCTTATGGGAAAATTTGATTTGGTTCTCATCCTGTTTGGTTTATGACCAGAATCTTGGAAAGAATTAA
>PVJO010035279.1:0-10086 GCA_004026905.1 Hystrix cristata | reverse complement strand
TCCTTTAAGAAAAATTCTACAAGTTCAATGATGTTGAATTTGTCACATAAATTATGATTTAGATAATGTATGGATTATTATGCATTTTTACAGTTTCATTTGAAGTATGTGAAGTAAACATAGAATCATTTATTTAAAATTATAAAATGTATTATTACAACATTCATATGTATCCATATTCTGAAGGTAATAAATGGCTGCCTTTTAATTTAATTTAGTCAGTTATATATTATCTTTACAAGATTAGTCATTTATTTTTATTTTAAGTAAATAAAAATTCCATTTGAAAAATGTCCCTAAATACATTAGCATTTTTCTTAAATGACTTCAAAAGAGAGTGTATTTAATTAACATGGATGTTGTCAACTGAGAAATGAACAGGCTCATCAAATTTCTGGAATAGCGGTATTTCCATGTTATTTGTAAAAGCAATTGAAATAACTGATATTAGAGCTATAATTATTAATTCATAATTGAATTAAAGCCATAAAGGATATTTTAGCAAATAATATACTTTATGCTTCATCTTGTTTCTATTGCTGCTATAAAGAGTTCTCACACACTGGTGGTGCCTACAACAACACAAATTTGCTATTTTAATGCTGTAGATCTCAGAAGACCAAAATAGTTCTTCTAAACCAGCAAATATTCATTTGTTAGCTGGCCTGTGATTTTTCTGCCAGCTGTGAGATTCAGTTATTCTTTTCCAGTTTGTACAAGTTATGTGAATTCTTTGACTCAGATCTCATATCATTCTGATTACTACTTTTGTTGTCACTTATTTACCTCATCTTTTCTCCTGTTGCCACACTGAACTTTTCCTCTGTACTTTGATTGTAATCTAATCTCTTTTGTCACTCTAACCCTAATGCTTTTCTTTTATAAGAGATTTATGTAATCCAAGATAATAGCTCCATCTCGAGATCTGTAACATAATCACATCTGCAGAATTCTTTTTGACTAATGTGGTTATATATTCACATATACTGAGGCTCAGTGTATGGCCATTTTTTGAGACTATGACTCACACTAGCACATACTCACTGAGAATATGTTTACCTGGGGTTTCAATTAAAATGCATCAATTGTGGGCAAGCTTAGGGATGTGATATGTATGTAATGCAAAATTTGAATTTGAGTTAGTCAGGTAAGTAGCAGTTATTTACTGTCTTAATTTAGTACAGTAAGTATCTTAGCAGCTACATACAAAGATTTATTAGGTGTAGATATAGGTAATTACCATAGCATCGACAGAAAGTTACTTTTATTAAATTTACGTATTTTTGAACTTTTTATCAAATATATACATTAGTTATATATATTTAATATAAGGTATATTGCTTAATAAAATTAAAAATGTACATGAGCTATAATGTGGAAATTATAACTTACATTTTGCTCAGAGATGAATCTGTGGTCAGTATGTCTTTAAACAGCAAGTCTTCAGCAAAATTATGTGGTAAAATGTTTAAAATAAATGCACATTTTGATAAATATCCTAATAACATAAATAAAATTATTTTCAATTTTTGTTTTGAATATTTTTTGTGCATCTGATAAAAAAATTATCTTTTTCTTTAAAGTCACTGTCATTATCTTTCTCTAAGTATACTGCCTTAATTACACTGGTCTATAATTGTCCTGATTTATTCACTTGTCATATATGGTATATAATGAATGTCCACTGTTTTCTAGGCACTGTCACAGAAGGTATATTGTCCAGTTTCAACAATTCTTATACAATATTTTCGGATATTATAAATTTGAGTACTTAATAGATAAATAAGTGGATGAAAATAATTATGAAGGAGATTAAAATAGATTGATGTAAGATGGATTGAATAGATAGCCACATTAGTTTAAAAGGGAAGAATGACACGGTAGAGGAGGTCAGAGTTGTCTAAATGATGTGAAGCAGGTTAATGCTCAATATTTGGGTTAATAATGATGTAAAGGCAAAGAAAACATCTGATGCAAAAGAGTATACAACAGCAATAATTATTATGAATCCAAGAAAATATAAGAAAGTGGTAGCATCCTGAATCAAAAAGTAACAAAATATATAGCAATGACATAGAGCAGAGAAAATGATTTGATTTTCTCAAAAGTATAATTGGAAACCACTATTTTAAGCAAATAAGGGAAATCAGTAGCTGTTTTTCATGCTTTATCTAGAGTTGTTGAAGTGACTGAAAACAACAGGGAAATTACGGTGTATAGGTATGTAGTTGGTGGTATGTGATTTTGATTTGAGGCGACTGTATGATATTGTTGCCCTTTAGTGAAAGAGAAATCAGTGAGATAAGACTGTTGTATAAGAAATAAAATAATTGAGTTCTACTTAAATTATGTGGTAGAAATATTAAGAAAGCTGATACATATACACATGTCTAGGCTTTCAGAGCATACATCCCTCTATTCGCTACAGTTATCTATAACAAACATTTACTTTTTCATCATATTAAATGAACTTCATGTTATTATGAAAGATGTTGTTTTTATAATTTTTCTGTTGGTGAATTATTGTTGGTCTACAGAAATGCTATTGATTTTTTAGTGTTGATTTTTTATCATGCTAGGCTATTTAATTTGGTTATTAACTATAATAATCTTTTAGTGGCATTTTTAGAATCTTTATATGGAGGGTCATGCCATCTACAAATAATACTTTAACTTCTTCTTCTCCTGTATATATTATTTTTATTTCTTTCTCTTGCCTGATCACTCTGGATAATATTTTGAGAACTATATTGAACAGGAATTTTCTTTTCTTTGATTTTATAAGAAAAGCTATTAGTTTGTGTCCACTTAATACGATGCTGGTTGTTGGTCTGTCATAGATGGCTTTTACCAGATCTAGATAAAGATGTTCTATAACTATTTTTGTCAGAGTTTTTATCATGAATAATGTTGGATTTTGTCAAATGCTTTTTCTGAATCTATTGAGATGATGATGTGATTTTTCTCCTTGCTTCTCTTCATGTGATGTATTACATTTATTGATTTGTATATGTTGACTCCCTACATTCCTGGGATACAGTCTACTTGGTCATATTATATGATCTTTTTGATGATCTGCTGCCTTCTGTTTGCTAGTATCATACTGAGAATTTTTCATTTATGTTACTTAAAGAGATTCACCTCTGGTTCTCTTTTTTAGTTGAGTCTTTTCCTGGCTTTGGAATAAGGATAATGCACATTTTCAGAATGACTTTGGGAGTAACATTTCCTTTTTAATTTCATTAGTGTTGATTAATGATAATTAATTGATAATTACTTTGAGAACCTGTAGTATAATAAATATGAAAATTCAGAAGAAAAGGGTAGATTACTAGATAAATAAACTACCAAAGCTTAACTCAGAAGATACAAAAATCCTGAATAATCCAATATCAGTCAGAAATAATTTAAAAAACTACCACCTAAAAACTGCTGAGGTTCCAATGGATTCACTGCCAAATTCTACAAGAACTTTAGCAAAATCTAGTGCCTATATTCTTCAAAGTAATTATCAATAATCTTCCAGATTTTGATAGAGTCCCTTGTGATTTTTCCTTTTCATTTCTACTTGCATGGATCTGGGTCATTTCTTTCCTTTATTTGACAAGAATGTCTAAGACTTTGCCTATTTTGTTTAATCTTTCGAAGAGCAAACTCTTCATTTCATTGATTTATTGTATTGTTTTGTTAAGGCTCAATTTCATTTATTTATGCTCTAATCTTTATTTTTATTTCCTTTTTCTAGCTTTGGGTTTGGATTGTATTTTTTTTTTTTAAGGAACTTGAGGTGCATCATTGGGTTGTTTACTTGAGCTCTCACACCTTTTCTGTTGTCATCTTTACTACTATAAACTTCCCTCTTAGGATTGCTTCCTCTGTATCACATAGGTTCTAGTGTATTGTATTGGCATTATTGTTTGATTCCAGGAATAAATTTCTTCCTTAATTTTTTCTGAGGAACAGTACTTATTCAAGAGGGTATTGTTTAATTTCCATGTTTTGCCTACTTTCTCTGGTTTCTTTTGACATCAATTTCTAGTTTCATTGCACTAAGATCTGATAATATACATGAGATAATTTCAATTGTTTTGCATCTACTTAACCATGATTTATTGGTCAGTTTGTGTTTATTTTGTGAAAGCCCCGTGTGCTGCTGAGAATGCTTATTCTCTTGTTATTATTTATAATACTTTGTAGACATCTACTAAGTCCATTTGTTGAAAGATTTAGTTCAATTCTTATTTTTGTTGTTGTTGATTCTTTGCCTAGTTCGTCTGTCTGTCTGTGACAGTGCATTAATGAAATCTCCCATTACAACTGTATTAGAATTTATCCAGTTTTTCATGTCCATCAGTGTTTTATGAAGTTGTGTTCACCAGTGTTTGGTGCATGAATGTTCAAAATTGCTATCTCTTCCTGCTGAATTGTTCTCTTAACTAGTATGTTGTCACCTTCTTTGTATTTTCTGATAAATTTTGCATTGAAATTCATTTTTTTTCTAAAATTAGAGGAGCTACTTCTGCTTTTTGTCTGGGTTCTGGTTGCATGGAATATTGTTTTCCATACTTTGATTTTTATTCTGTGGTTTTTTTTTTAATTAAATATGTTTCCTGTAAACTGCCTATAAGTAGACTTTGTTTTTTGATTCATTCTGTCCATTTGTGCCTTTTGATTGGGTAATGGAAACGATTCACATTCAGAGTTTTTACTGAAAGGTATTGATTTATTCCTGTCATTGCAGTGTCTTCCTGTTGCTGATTTGTTTATTTTTTTCCTTTTGTTTAGCTCCTCATTCTTCCCTTGTATTCATTCTTCTTGAGTCTTTGGCATTGTTGGCTTTATTGTCTCTTTCTAGGATATCCTTGTGAATTTTTTGTAATGCAGGTTTGATGGGCATGAATTTCTTGAGAGACTCCTTATCATGGAGATACCTTAAGTCTCCATATATTTTGAAGAAAAGTTTTGCAGGGTACATATGTCAGGGTTGGAAGTTTTTATTTTTCAAAGTTTGAAGCACTTCATTCCAAGTCTTTCTGACCTTCAAGGGCTGTATTGAGAGGTCTGCTGTAATACTAATAGGTTTGCATTTTAGGTGACTCATGGTTTTCTCTAATAGCTTTATGACTTCATCCCTGTCATGGACTTCTGGTACTTTGAGAATAAAGTGGCCTGGCGAGGTTATCTTTTGGTTGTGACTTTTGGGGTTCCATATGCCACACTTATTTGTATGTTTATTTCTTCCCAATGTTTTGGAAATTTTCTGCCATTTTTAATGCATATAAGTTTTTATGTCATTTGTAGTGTCTTCTTATTTTTCAGTTATTTCAATTACTCTTGAATTAGTCTACTTTGCATCACCTACCAGGTGCAGGATCCACTTTTTCATGTCCTCTTGCTGCTTTTAAGGTGTCTTTGAATAGTTGGCATATAAAGGCATTTTTGACTTCTAGTTCTAAATGCGATCCTCACACTGAGCACTTAGTTATCTGTTTAGTTACATTTTCTAACATCCCACTGAGTACATCCTTCATTTGTTTTCTAACCTCCTCCATTATTCTTCTAAGTAGTTCAGATGGGTGGTTTATGCTATTCTGCCCCTTAATAGCTTCTACATTGTCTTTGGGGGATTTGAGGGTTTGGAGAGGTATTTTCTTTCCTTGTCTTCTCATGTTTCTGTTTTTTTGGTTGTTTTGTTTCATGCTGAGGTTTGTGGATGCTTATAGTGTAAAGACCTTTGTTGTCAGTATAGAAATGTCTTTAGTTACATTTCGGTGATGAATTTTGTGAGCAGTTATTTATAGTCCTTTGTTTTTGTCCCAAGATTCAACCATCTTGGTTAATTTGAGAGGAAGCATGCCATGTAATTGGCCCAATGGTGAGTTCTAAGGAAATGTACCCTAGTATTGTTAATTTCAGAAATGTAATCTGGCTATTGTCTTACAGAGAAACCCCATTAGTATCAACAATTAAGTTACAAATATCCAGGAGTTCACCTACAGTGGTATCGAGCAAATCAGTGGTATCATCTAAACCACATTGAGTATTAACATACCATGAAAACCAATTATTTACCATTCTGAAAGCTAGAAAAGAAATCCACAATGTTAGTATAAATATCAAGACAATACAGGTATTGACTTACAGCTAGTATCCACTAAGTATGATAGCTGTATCTTTGCTAATGGTAGACAAGAAGTGAATAGTAATTTTATAGAGTCGACTATGCAAAGACCAATAAAATTTTATAGCTATACTATTAACAACCTAGGGGTTTGGCAATAAGGGAATCCAAGAAGAAAAATCTGAAACCTTAAACTATATGATATGAAAAAAAGAGAGAATTTGAGCAAAGGATCATAATACGGGTGAAGTGATATTTATAAAATTAGGTAAAGAGAAAAAAACTGAGAATAGGCTTCAAAGAGAGAAAGAGAGAAAAAAGAAATTATATGATGGACAAAAATAAAATGAAAATTACAAGGAGAAAAATTAAAAGGGAAAAGAGGAAAAAATAAAGCAGGAAAGAAACAGGAACAAAAACCAGTAAGAAAAGGAGACAGAAAAAATAAAGTGAAAGAAGCAAGGGAAAAAGACAAAGAAACATTATCCAACTCTCTATATATTAGTGAAGAAGAAAAAAGGAAGAAAAAAATACACTCATAAAGGGGGAAAAAAAGAGAGAGAAAGAAGAAAAGAAGAAAGAAAAAGACAAAACCTAAAATTTCTCATTATTTTGAATGCCTGGATTTCTTCTGGTTCTACAACTCCAGGGCAACTTTCATGTTAAGATGCATCCCAGTTCATGGGTGGTGGACAAAGAAGGTGGTGTAACTTCAGCTCCATGCAGGAAGAACAGGATCTGTGCCTCTCACTCAAACCCCTAGAGCAGTAACGGTGAGCCTGTCAGAGACTGAGTGCCCAAACTGCAACCCTGAACTCACTCATTTGTTGCAAAGTGCGGATAATGCCATTAAACCTGAAAGCTTGGCAGCCAGGGCGATGCTAGATCTGGCTCACCTGCCAACGCTGAGGGTGCTGCACGCCTGCTGTCTCCAAGGAACTACTTCTCTTTGTCTCTTCTCCAAGTAGTTTCCAGACCCTGAATTCTAACTCTCAGAGAGACTCAAATGTTGTCACTCACAATTCTTCCCTCTTTCCTCTCTCGCAGCCATGTCATTTATTAAGTCATTCTTGCCATGGTCATAATATTCACTTCCTCAAGTTTGGAAAGTAGATCATTAGTGACATAACTGGGAACTGCTACTTCCCGTGTAAAATCATATTCGTTGTGTCAGATTTTCCTATTAGATTGCATTTGTTGAGTAAGCTAGGCACATACGGTAAGTATGTATTATTTGGTTGTATAATTTTAAGCTATTATAATTTTAAGCTATTAGTAGAGAATAGCCTTAGAGACACAGATGTGTAGACCATAATACTTCTTGGTGAATAATGTTCCATATGTGATTTTCGTCTACCTTTCTACTGAGTACTAAACTTTTAAACAGTTGGCACACATTTTATATTCCTAAGCTTACAGCACCACACGAGGCTGACTTGGGCTCTGGGGCCCTCTGACACCTCAGAGCTGTTATATACTTCGCTATTCTGACCCATTACAAGTTCAACCAGCCTTTATTTCTGAAACTTGGGTCAGTGTAAAGCTTCATTTTTCCTGCACATACAATGGAGAGTGATATACGTATAATTTGGATTTCTTCTGCCAGATCCAGATTTTGTAAGGTTTTTTTGTTTGTTTGTTTGTTTTTTTTTTTTTGGTGCCAGGGATTGAACTCAGGGCCTTGTGCTTGCTAGGCGAGCACTCTAACCACTGAGCTAAATCCCCAGCCTGGATTTTGTAAGGTTTTAAGTATATACATTTTAAAGTACAATTTTAAAGGCAAATAAAAATATAAGCTAACAAATGTATATCAATTGAAAAACCACAAATATATAATCATCTGCAAAATAAGTTATTCTTGAACAAAAATAAAGTGAAAAATGACCATCTTGTAAAGTAAATTGTCAAATTAGATAGCAATACAGAAAAATAATGATGTTTTGGCTAACTAACTCTGTGATATTCTTTATATTATAAAATTTCCTTATAGTTTTTGTTACATACAGATTTTGTAACATCACAATGAAATTCACAGAAATTTTCAAGACAATTAATTTATCTAAGTATATTTGCTTGAATATATGTTACATTATTCTGTCTTATTATTTTCCCATTACTTATACTTTTTTGTTATATCCTATTAATATGCTGACAGTCTTGAACATTTTTCCTCTTTTTTTGTGATGTATTCATCATCTATATTTTCTTGACACATGTAACCATCTACAGAATTCAGAGTGAGTCAATAAACATTTTAAGTGCATACCAAATGCTTAAATTTCTTTTAGATGTCTCCTCAATTTTTTTTTTTAGTCACTCACATACACTGAACACCTGGGAAAGAGTGACAACAGTTGAATGTAGAGTATGATAACATGAAAGTTATTTTCTAATCATAGTTAAAATATTCTTCCAGAAAATTTAGAAAGCCGTAAGATTGCATAAGCATATTGTGAAGATCCTTTCATAGGCCTTGAAAAGTACTCGTGAAAGTAAAGAATTTTGCAAATTACATTTCATGAGCTTGGCAACCAATCTAGCTGAATCCTATTGAATATCAGTTTCTTAATCCATTCACCATGAGACTGTCATTCATGTCTGCTTGCTGGGTGGCTTTGATTTGAATTCAGTATTTCCTTTGGCTTGAACCACCTACATGCATTACTGTCCCAATTGGTAGCTTGGACCGCTTCTCAGGGGGTCTTTGATTACTATAATGTAAAGGACAGTATTGATTTATCAGACCAGCTGTCACCATATCACAGTTCTTTAAGGAAACCATTAAAATAGTATAAAAATTGTAATACAGCTAATCTGTGGTACAGCAGTTATAAATGCACATTACATACACCAGCAATCGAGTACTTAGAAGACTTTCATGTAGTTTAGAGACTTACTTATTGATAAACTGTTCACTAATAAAAACATTTTCTTTTAGTTTAATAAAATAAATAAATTTACTGATTATTATAATAATTTTAAAAGTTGATATGAATAGTAAGTCATATTCATATTTGGGCAGTAATTATTCAAATTCAAGCAACTAACTAGATTAGGGACACTTGTAGACTTTTTATTAATTTTATTAGTAAAGCGACCAATAAATATGATTAGATCCCTTTGTGCCAGCAGTGGTACAAGCTGCATAATAGGGCAGTCATGCATGTACCAATGGAAGAGATGCTTAAAATACAAAGTGAAAGAGGAGTTTATGTTTTTGTATCTTTGGGCTGTGATATCATTTAAATAATCCAGCCTTTTGTGGTACCCCCAAGTAAACAAATTGTGGGCATCTCCTATAAATCACATTATTTCTTTGATTCCTACTGCTGTTTCTTGTCCAGAAAAAAGATTTTTAATAAATTTTCTCATTTACATAGCAAACAGTTCTTTTGTATAAAAGCTATCAGTGGTGAAAATACACTTATATAGAGGTGAAACAGATTCCTGAGTGTTCCTCCATTTATTTAAAAGAGGAAATGTTATCAGTTTAGAGAACATAAATAAACAGTATATTCTGTGCCAATAGACCATGGAAAACAGATGAGTGAGAGAGCAATTAGAAGTCATTTACACATTTAGTAGAGGAATCCTTTTGGTCAATAAGGTACTTTATCAGAATTTTTGATATCCTCCCTCTTCTCTGCCACTGAGTCAAAAAAGACATATTTTTAAACCAAAAACAACCAGAGCAATAAACTGCAATTTTGTGATTTTTCAGTGCATTTTTGTTGGATTACTTTCCTCTTTCTGTAACTCATTATCACAGAATTGAGAAACTAAAATCCACAGATGTCCTACCTACTTTTTTCAGAAAGTCAGAAAGTCAAGTGAGAGTACACTGGATGGCAAACGAGGCAAGGCTGCATCCCAATGCTCTGGGAACAGCTTTCTTTCCTTTCCAGGTTTTAGAAGTGACCACACTTCTAGGCATGCAGTCCCCACCACCTTCTGTGAGACAGCAC
>PVJO010035278.1:0-10094 GCA_004026905.1 Hystrix cristata | reverse complement strand
TCCCGTGCAGCCTGAGTTTTATTCATAAATTTTTTTCCAACCCCTATGTCTTGGAGAGTTCTTCCTATTTTATTCTCTAGGAGATTTATTGTTTCTGTTTTTATGTTTAGGTCTTTGATCCACTTCGATCTTAGTTTTGTATATGGTGAGAGACATGTATCTAGTTTTAGTTTTCGGCATGTGGTAAGCCAATTTTTCCTCCCAGGGTCTAAAATTTTGTAGCAGTGTCCAAGTCAAGTTGGGTCCCTGCTCACATTGGTAGATAAAGAAGGCAGTCAGATCCCATATCTATGTTGGATACAGGCACCAGCAGGCTTAGGAGTAGGGCCAGGGTGCCTGTAGCACACCTTTTGATGAATATCCCTGAGCAGTTTCTCAACCACGCTGCCTGCAGGCCACAGTATTCAGGAACTGCTAAAGTTCTCAGAGATCCTGGGGTGGAGTTGGAGTCACTCTCCAGTAGGTCTCAGCTGCAGGATCTGAGGCTGTGTATCTTCCTCAGTCTCTGCAGTGCAGTCTATGCTGCTTTCTCCCGTGGGCCTAGCCTCAGGCTCCAAGGCCACACCCCTACCACGACCTTCACAGAGGGCTCCCAACTGCTCTCTCCAGTGTCTCAGCCTTGAGATCTCAGGCTGCGTCCCTGCCCGTGTCCCTGCCCGTGTCCCTGCCCGAGGCTGCCGCAACCTCCTCAACAGGTTTCACTCCTTTCTTCTGTCTTGTCACTGACATGCTTGATCCTGGTTATGCTGCAGTTTTTCCCTGGTCTCCCTCCAGCGCATGATTTCAGTGGAGTCCAAGGGTTGGAGAAGAGACAGCTCCTTCACATCCTCCACATTCGATGGCATTCTTTCTCCACATTTGATGCGCATGTAGCTCAGCTGCCACCGTTCTCCAGATTCCTCTCAGGTCTGCGTTTACTGTTATGCCCATTGGCAGGGTAGACAAAAGCCTGAGCCAGGACTGCTCTTACTACCTCACCACCCTCAGTGCTTGCCCCTTCTCTCTCTGCCTCAGTTCCCTGAGTCTCTCTCTGGCTCACAGCTGCCCCAGTGCTCTGTTCTGGGGAGACAAAAGCCGGAGACAGGGCCATCATTAGCAATTGTGATTTCTCACCCTGCCACAGTCCTCTGTGTTTTTCTCTAGCTAACAATTCCCACTGTGCCAGGGATCAGGGAGACCCTCCCCTGTGCAACTATTCCAATCTCTTGGTCCCCACATCCCAGAGGAATTGCTACTGGGCTAGGCCATCGCTGAGGTCAGTGGTAGCTAAGATGAGCACTAAGCTGGCATCTATCTCCAGGAGCTCCTTCCCCTGGAGGATCTTGGGCCTTTCACAAAATGGTGCAGTCTCCAAACCTGTGCTGCAAGCAGCACTGAGGTAGAGCAGCAGCCTCACTTCTTATCCTAGGTTCCCTTATTTCTATATTTTACCTGTTTGTGGTCTTGTTAAGGTTGTTTTCTGTGAGGATTTTGCTACCACCCCATGCAGCCGGGTACCTACTAACCTGGCTGAGTATCTCAGAGAGCTCAGTGAGTGCTGCTTCCTCTAGACAACAATGTTGGAATATCTCACAGTGTTCTTTTTAGAAATTACAAATTTTTTTTGGGGGGGGTGCTGGGAATTGAACTCAGGGCCTTGAATTTGCTAGGTAAGTGCTGTACCACTGAGCTAAATTCTCAACCCCCAGAAATTACAATTTTTGATGAAATTTATTTCTATGTGGGTATTGGAATGAATTTGCTTTCTTGATTGCTATTTCAGATAATTTGCTGTTGGCATATAGCAATGCTACTGATTTTTGTGTGTGGATTTTGTGGCCTGCAGCTGTGGTAAATTTGTTTATTGGCTCTAATAGTTTTTGGGTGGAGTCTTTGGAGTTTTCTGTATATCAAATCATGTCTTCTTCAAACAGTGACAGTTTGACTTCATTTTTTCCAATTCAGATGCCCTTCATTCTTTTTCCCTTGCCTGATTGCTCTGGCCGGGACTTCCTCTATTATGAAGACTAAAAGTCATGAAAATGGGTGTTCCAGATCTTAGAGAAGAAGCTTTTAGCTGTTCTCCCGTCATTATAATGTTAGCTGTTGGCTTATTATATATGGACTTTATTATATTGAGTTATGTTCCTTTTATACCTAATTTGTTCAGAGTTTTTATGATGAAACCTATCAAATGCTTTTTCTGCATCTGTTGAGATGATCACATGGTTGTTGTCCTTCAATTTGTTGATGTGATATGTCAAATTTATGGATTTTCATGTGATGAACCATCCTCACATCCCTGGGATGAACCTCACTTGCTGTGGTGAATAATATTTTTAATGTGCTGTTGGATTATGTTTGTTAGTGTCTTAGTTACTTTCTTGTCACTAAATTATAATACTGAACATTCATAACTGTAAGGAGGAAAGGTTTATTTTGGCTCCCAGTTCGTAGGGGTTTCAGGCCATAGTCGGCTGCCTCCAAGGCAGGGCAGCAGGGCAAAGGGCCTGGCAGAGAAGTAACTTCATGGCGTGGCAGTAGGAAGGAGAGAGAGATCAAGGGAGGAGGGAAGGAGATGTAACTTCTAGGCTGCGACCCCCAGTAATCCACCTCCTATGACCAGGCTTCACCTCCCAACATCACATTCAGCTATAAACTTATCAGTGGACTAATCCACTGATGAACATTACACCCCTGTGATCCAATCACCTCCCCAGAACCCCACCTATGACTGCATGAGGCATTGGGGGGACATCTAGATATAAACCATAACATTTTGTCAGAGCTTTCTGCATCTGCATTCATCAAGGATATTGGCTTGTAGCTTTGTTTTTTCCTTGTATTCTTGTCAGTTTTTGGTATGAGGGCAATGCTGACCTTGTGGAATAAATCTGGAAGAATTCTTTTCTCTTCAATTTTTTGGAATAATTTAAGAAGTTGTTTGTTACATGTTTTGAGAGCTCAGCATGGAAGCCATCTGGTTTTGGGCTTTCCTTTGATGGGAGATTTTTATTACTGATTCATTCTTGTTACTCATTGTTGGTCTGTTCAGATTTTCTATTTCTAATTGTTTTTAGAACCAAATCTTCATTATATTGAATTTTAACAGAACAGCACACATTTACTATCTCATTGTATATTCTGAAGTATTTTAAAGTAAAGTACAATTATTGTAGCACATCTCTCACTAGAATAGAAACTCCAGAAGGACAAAGTAGTTGCCTTCCTTCTCACTGTTGCCTCTGTACCTCACAAAAGTGGCTACAGAATAGATACCCAATAAGCATTTATTAACTCAACGAATCTATGAAAATATGTAATGCAAGTAAACTCACAAGGTGAAAAGGCAATTGTCCTAACAATCGTAGTGAAATGATATACATTTGTGATGAAAATAAAACAGGAAGCATTTTAAATGCAGTCTGTTGTGGACTGAGGTTGGGGCTCAGTTATAGAGTGCTTTTCTAGCACGCACAAGGCCCTGGGTCCAATCCCCCGTACTGTGAAAAGAAAAACGCAAAATGATAGCAAAAACTGTCTGAAGTAAGTAGAGTATACTAATAGATGAAAAACATACAGTTTTACTTCTGCAAACTTTTAAGGTGCTTGAATATAAAACCAACTTTAATAGAAAAATTAGTACACAATTAATAACTAGCTATAACCTGACTGACACTACCATGACAAAACTCACAAGAAACCCATTGAAACTGCAGAGATACAGTCATAATAATGGCCTTTCCTAGCTTGGAGGTTCATTTTCACTGTTGTTATTCAACTGTCATTCATTGTATTTCACCAATAAGTTGGGATTTTCCAACTTTGCTCTGATTTTGCCAGAAACAAATTACTTGGCTAAAAGAATCACTTAACAAAATTATTATCTATAAATTTAGAGTTTCCGTTTCAGTGTGGTAGTCAGTAGTCATATATGGCTATTGAGTACTTGAAATGTGTCTGCTCTGAATTTAGATTTACTGAAAATGTGAAACACGCTGGTTTCGAAGATTTAGTATGAAAAAATTAATGTAAGCTATCTGATTAAGAATTTTAACTATTTGATTCATGTTGAAGAGAAAATATTTTAAACATGCTGGATTTGATAAAATACATTATTAAAATGGGACTGTTAGAATATTTTAAGTCAGAATTTTGGCTTACCTTATATTTCTGTTGAGTAGCACTGGTGTAGATGTTATTAAAGTGACATAGGGATGGTGTTTATTTTAAAGACACTAAATGGGTGAGCTTGGTCCCTGGTAATTACTAGGGGAGAAGAGTCCATACTTGATTTTGATACATTCTTACTGGAAGACGATTTGAGTCTAGAAAAATGTGTTAGTTACTAGAATATAAAAATGGCTGTCCCTGGTTTCTTATTTTCCGTAGGACACTAATGAGGACTTGGTCTCCCATTTGGCAAGCAGGGATTAGGATAAGGCAAACTTCTTTGTGGAAGTGCTTCCTTCCATAGGGACTTTATTTATCTTTTAAGCTTCTTAAAAATTAGTATATTCTTTTTAGTTAGAAGTCTCAGATGGGCACGGTGGCACACGCCTATAAACCCAGCACTCAGGAGGCTGAGGCAGGAGGATTGCCATGAGTTTGAGGCCAGCCTGGGCTACATAGTGAGTTCAAGGTCAGCCTAGAATACACAGTGAGATTCTGACTCAAAAAACCAAAAAAGAAAAAGTTGCAAACCTTCACAATTATGCTGTGTCTCTTCCCACTCTTTTAAAAGTAAAACCTATAAACTTTTGTGAAAATTAAGATTAGGAATCATTCACACTTTTACTATTCTGGCTCATGTATTTTTATTTTTGCATATTAATTTATACACGGATGCCTGTATTGTTCACCTTACCCATCACTGAGACACAATACCTCACATCTACCACTCAAAGGAAGAGAGCTTTAATTTGATTCACGGTTTCTAGGAATCAGTCCATGGTCAGCTGGCTCCAATGAAGGAACATCATAGAGGAACAGCGAGGTGGAGCAAAACTGCTCAGTTCATGGTGGTAGGGAAACAGAGCAGGGAAAGAGTGCCAGAGAGGGTGGGACCAGGGACCATAGATAGTACCCAAGGTCATGCCTCCATGACCCATCCAGACACACGCAAATGTACTTTACCAATCCCTTAGGCAGCTCTCAAGACAGTCATGCTGGTGAGAGTATGCTTAATCACTACAATCCCTACTATTAAATAGACGTAGTTTGTTTGTTTTGTGGTACTGACGATTGAACCCAGGGCTTTCACTCTAAACTACATCATAGCCCTTTTTATATTTTACTTTGAGGCAGAGTCTCACTAAGTTGTCCAGGCAGGACTCAAACTTGTGATTCTTCTGCCTCAGCCTCCTTGTGATTCTCCTGCCTCAGCCTCCTAAGTGCTGGGATGACAGATGTATGGCACTGTGCCTTGAAATAATTCTAGTTTTTAATGTACAAGCATGCTCTTATTTTGTATTTTACTATCAACTTTTAACATTCTACAATAAATGACCTACCACTTTCCAACTGGTCATTATAACAATCATTTTAAAGATTGCACGCTATTCTGTTGTGTTGCTAAACCTTAATTAAAGTTGTGGAGATTTTCTCACCCAGAAAGTCTCATTTAGACTCTTTTTCTTACTATAGAGGCATAATAGATATTAGATAAAAGAAAGACAATATTCAAAAGAGAGGAGAACTAGAAGGGGAAAAGAAGGAAGGGAAAAGGGAAAAAAAGGAAAAATGTAAATAAACCTGCTGTAAATAAGGAAAAGGGGGAATGAAAGGGAGGGGTGGGGAAGGGGCGGGGGACCAAGATACATCATGTATAGGTACAAAATAACCCTGATAAATGGGATCATTATGTATACAATGTACCAATGCATGTTATTGGTAAAAAATAAAAATTAAAAAAAATTATGGAAGGTTGCAGGTACATAACTTGGAATCATAGTCTAGCTGAACATAAATTAGTAACTAGAGGGTCATTAAAATTCCCTCATGATTTATATAATCAATAGTTTGCTGGTTGCTTGGTGCAACAGAAGGTGTTATCTGGGAAAAATCTTAATATAGTCTATGACTCAAATAATGAAAATTTACTAATAATTTTAATTGAACACTAACCTGGTTACAAATTGTTGTACAACTGCAATATATATGCAAACATGCGTAAAGGAATGTTTTCTTTATACTCAAATCTTTCCCAAAACTGATGTGGCCAGATGTTACTCAATTTATCTCTGGTTTTTCTTCAGTTCGTTTGCTTTCTCCAATCTCTGCTGCCCATTTTGCTGGCTTCCTTATGATGAAACTGGTTCTGATGTCTCAGAATGACATTTTCCTCCTTTTATTCTTTTTTCATAAGCTGCCAGGTTTTTTTGTCTTATTCATTCTATTTTTTATTCTCAGTGGGACAGGAAAATTTGTTTTGTTTTAGGAAATCTATTTATTTGGAGCGAGATGGCAATTTCCTGGTAATATTAACTGGAAGGTCTCTCTGCCTTGTCTCCATTTCCTATCCTCAAACAAGTCCTACACTTGAAAGCTTCCTACTAGCTAGCTACAGCTAATATAGGTAATATTGTAGTTTACACCAAATATATAATATAAAAATACAGCAAATATGTCTACTATCATGGAATATACCAAAGACTATGACCATTTCAACTTCCAGTGGACACTGAAACCAAAATTTTTATGCCCATCTTTTAAACCTTCAGTATTTACTATACATGGATTATGCTAACTCTGGGAAGGGGGAGAAATGAGGAAAGGCATTTAATGGCATCCTGGCAATAAATGATCCTGGTGCAAAAGGGAATTCTTTATTCTTTTCCCCATGGTACTGGGGATTGAACCCAGAGCCTTCCACATGCTAGGAAAGCCCTCTACCATTAAGCTGCATCCCCAACCATTTTCATTTTATTTTGAGACAGGGTCTTGCTAAGTTGCCCAGACTGGCCTTGAATTTGTGATCTTCCTGCCTTGGCCTTCCAAGCAGCTGGGATTACAGGCATGTGCCATCACATGTGTCCTCTTTATTCTTAAAAACAGTTGGTCCATCTCATTTAAAGGAAAACATAATATGCCCAATATTAATGAACTGTAAGCTTTTGAGGGTAAAGGGAAATTTATGATACACATTTTCTTTCGCGGTACTGGGAATTTAACCCAGGGTCTTTTCACTGAGCTACATCCCCAGCCCATTTTATTTTTTATTTTTTTATTGTTGAGACAGGGTTTTGCTAAGTTGCTAAATTACCAAGGTTAGGCTCAAACTGGTGATTCTCCTGCCTCAGACTGCCAGAGTTCTGTGACTAAGGTGTGTGTCACCATGGTCAGCTACAATACACGTTTTACTTTTCTTTTCATTTTCTTGCTCATTGGGCTCTCAAATATTTGTGGACGGATGAATGAATGATACTGCCATTAACTTTTCCTATAGAATATATTTTCTTAAGTGTGAAATTAAAGAAAAATTGGGATTTTTGTAATTCCTTTATTTAGTTTTTTTTTACTTTTTATAATGGGAAAATTTCAAACATACGCTAAGTGGAAAATAACATGAAAAAGTCCATGTACCTATGACCAAGCTGAACAATTATCAAATCATGGGCAATTTTATTTTATTTGTATCCCTACCCACTCACTAGATTATTGTGAAGCAGATCCCAGGCAGGCATTTTATTTCATTTGTTTCACATTTCAGAATGTAACTTTATTTTTTTTACTTAGGACATGTTCCTAGTACATAAAGTTTACATTCCTTGTTGGGAATTGGTACAAGTGCATAATAAATCAGAATTCTCTTTTTCATCCCCTTTCCTTTCCCTCCCTTCCCCCTCCATCCACCTCTTGATCTTTGTCCTTTTTTTGTATGCATTTGCAATGCATACTGTTTATATATATTGGTACATTGTATACATAATCTTCACATTCATCAGGTTATTTTGTACCTGTACATGATGTATCTTGGTTTCCCCCCTTTTCCCCACCCCTCCGTCATG
The DNA here is from genome assembly GCA_004026905.1 of Hystrix cristata. Taxonomy (NCBI): domain Eukaryota; kingdom Metazoa; phylum Chordata; class Mammalia; order Rodentia; family Hystricidae; genus Hystrix; species Hystrix cristata. The sequence goes on along the minus strand of PVJO010035278.1, from coordinate 2,106 downwards.
ACACATCTTAATTCCTTTTTTCCCCCATTTCCCTCCCCTCACGCTGCCTTCCATCCATCTCTTGATCCTCTTCCCCTTTGAGAAAGATGTCTTCCTACTTTCTATTATCTATCTTTTATTTTGCTCTTTATACTTTGGATAAGAGAAACCATGCATTATTTAATCTTGTGCATCTGATTTATTTCACTGAATATTATGGTCTCAAGGTGCATCCATTTTCCTAGAAATGACTCAAATCTATCTTTGTGGTAGAGTAGTGCTCCATTGTGTATAAATACAAAATTTTCTCTATCCATTCATCTGTTGATGGAGCTATAGGTTACTTTCAAGATTTAGTTATTATGAGTTGTGCTGCTATAAACATGGATGCGTGCATCACTGTAATATGATGTCTTTAACTCTTTCAGGAAGATACCTAGAAGAGGAATACCTGGGTTGAATGGAATTTGTATCTTTAGTTTCTTGAGGAATCTCTATATTGGTTTCCAAAGTGGTTGTAATGGTTTACATTCCCACCAAAAGTATGGAAGGGTTGCCTTTTCCCCACAGCCTTGCTAGCACTTGTTATTATTGAATTTCCTGGTGATGACCTTCTTTCTGGAATAAGAGGAAATCTCAGTGTTGTTTGAATTTTCATTTCTCTAATGACCAGCAATGTTGAACCCTTGAAGACATAGGGGTTGGAAAAAAATTTATGGACAGAACCAAGACTGCACGGGAAACAATACAAAGAACTCACTTTAAAATAGTTGTTTAGTTCCAAGTTACTTGCTTAACTCCCAAAATTATAGCTGATATTTCATCTCATCATGCTCTTTCATCTATTGACTCCACCAGTCTTTTTGGGGGTAGGAGGTGCTATTAAACTTTTCTTGGCATCAGATTGTTAAAGCCTCTGTCTTAATTCAGACTCCATGTTTTAGCACTATGATTACATCTTCACAAATACCTTTAATCCTCTTTCCTTCCCTCCATAATCCTTATTTTGCAAGGCTCAAACATCAGCTTCTTCTGTATAGCTAAACTGCGATGAGTTCAGTCACACACCGGGGTGGACTGATTCCATTCTATTAATGAACACAAAGCTCAAATGTATAATTCATGTTAACTAGCTTGGACAGCTATAACAAAATACTACACACAGTGCTAGTGGTTTAAGCAACAAATATTTATTTCTCAGTTTTGGAAGCTTAGGAATCCAAGATCAAAGCTAGTAGATTTGATATATTTGAAGGGCCTCTTCCCAGTTTCCATACTACAGCATTCTTGCTGTATCCTCACATGGTGGGAAGAAAGATATCCTATCTCTCTTGTCTCTTCTTATAAGGACACTATTTCCATTATGACAGCTTCACCCTCACGACCTAATGATGAAAATATATATATAATCTATCTATCTATCTATCTATCTATCTATCTATCTATCTATCTATCTATCTATCTCTTTCTCCTGCCTGATTGCTCTAGTTAGTATTTCAAGTACTATGCTGAATAGGAATGATGATAATAAACATCTTTGTCTTATTTCTAATTTTAGAGGGAAAGCTTTCATTTTATTCCCCATTTAATGTGATGTTGGTCATTGGTTTGTCATAAATGGCTTTTATCAGACTCAGGTAAGGTCCTTCTGTACCTATTTTCTTCAGGATGTATTTATTTATTTATTTACTTATTGGTGACAAAAGTTATTTAAAAGGCAAAGTAGAGATTAGGTGAGAAACTGGCTCTGCAGAGTGAGTTTGGGCTAAATAAAAAAAGGTAGAAAAAATAAAAATAAAAATAAAAATACAACAAAAATATGCACTGGGTCTGAGAGACATAGTATGGGCTTTCATGGAAAGATATGGTAGCCTAGTCTGTCTCTTTAATGGGTCTCTTTATGCTTTCTAAATCTTGAGAAAACCCATGAGAATTTCTAGAGGGTTTATTTTTAAATCATGAATGGATCTTGGATTTTGTCAGAGGCTTTTTCTGCATCTATGTAGAGGACCATATGATTTTTGTCCTTGCTTCTGTTTGTGTGATGTGATTTATTGATTTACATTTGATGAACCATCTTTGAATCCCTGGTATGAAGCCTAGTTGGTCATGACATAAGATCTTCCT
>PVJO010035277.1:0-10066 GCA_004026905.1 Hystrix cristata | reverse complement strand
GGGGAATAGCTGGGTCAAATGGAACCTCTAGTTGTAGTTTTTTGAGGAATCTCCATATTGATTTCCACAGTGGCTGGACCAGTCTACATTCCCACCAACAGTGGAGGAGTGTTCCTTTTTCCCCACAGCCCCGCCAGCATTTGTTATTGGTTGATTTTTCCATATACGCGGTTCTTTCTGGAGTGAGGTGGAATCTTAATGTTGTTTTGATTTGCATCTCTTGAATGACTAGTGATGTTGAACATTTCTTCATACATTTATTTGCCATTTTTATTTCTTCGTCTGAGAAATGTTTATTCATTTCAGTTGCCCATTTTTGGATTGGGTCTTTAAATTTGGGAGGTTTAATTTTTTTGAGTTCTTTATATATTCTAGATGTTAGACCTTTGTCTGATGGATAGCTAGCAAAAATTTTTTCTCAGTCTGTGGGTTTTCGCCCTACTCTATTGGTGATTTCTTTTGCTGTGCAAAAACTTTTTAATAGCATGTGGTCCCAAGCACTGATTCTTTGTATTGTTTCCTGTGCAGTCTGGGTTCTGTTCATAAATTTTTTTCCTACCCCTATGTCTTCAAGGGTTTTTCCTATTCAAGAAAATGGATTTTTTTTCAAGAAATATAAGCATACTTATGTTGTATGTTGATGGGAATTATTCAATAGAGAGGGCTTGGTGATGCACACCTATAATCCAGCACTCAGGAGGCTTTTGAGGCAGGAGAATCACTGCAAATTCAAGGCCAGACTGAGCTACACAATGAGTTCAAAGCCAGCCTGGATTATATGGCAAGACTCTGTCTCAAAACAAACAAACAAAAATTGGTAGAACTGCAAGGAGAAATATATGACATTATTACATCTGGAGACATCAACACCCCTCTATCCAAAATGGACAGATATAGCAGGTGGAAAATCAATAAGGATATATTGAATTCAACAAAACCATTAGTCAAGCTCATATAACAGACATTTATGGACTACTTTATCCAACAACAGAAGAATATAAATCTTTCTCAAACTCCCATAGAACAGTCACCAAAATAGACCATATTGTCAGATGCCTGAAACATGAACCTTTACATCAATATGGGATAAACTCCCTCCATCATAACTAAATATACCCAACAATCCATGCTTTTATGAACAGTGGAACTTCATTTTGGGAAATGATGGAATTAACTTTGTCCTTTTACACTTTTGCTATGCACACTGGGTAGACCTGATACACTGCCACAAACACTACCACAGACTCTAGAATGGAAATTCTGTAGAGGCTAGACCAAGCAGGCAGGAAATCTGTTCACGTGTATGTGTGCGTGTGTCTAATGGATGTGTGGGGTATGGGAAAGATCGTTCCACAAGACTTTTCTTCTGTAGGAAGATTAGTCTGATAGGTAGTTGCTGACTGCTCGTGACAGCTCTTTAGGGAGATATTATCTCTTTATTCTCTTAGGTATGGCTTTCAATGGATGGTGGCAACACTTTTAAATTAGTAGCTGACTTTCACAGTGATATAATAAAGAAGACTTACCACTGCTTTTATACTTCAGATGTTACTTTTGTTTCCCAAAGTGGAAAGGTTTACTTGACGAAGGCAGGTAAGGAATTTGCTTTTATTGGTGTAAGCACTACATGAAGACTAGGTACTAGAACACATATGAAATACATGTCTTATTAACCAACTAGTCCTAAGGTCTCAAACCTATTAGAAGTGATGGATTAGTAAGATCTACGAAGTAAGATTTTATTAATAACCTGAAAAAGGGGAATCCTGAATCACCACACTACATTCTCATTCACAATTTCAGTGCTGTTTTACTCTTTTAAAACGCAAATAATAATAGATGCTACCTATCACGTGATAATTGTGCTCAGCACCAATAAAATATCATCTCAGCACCAATATTAATCTCATCTCAATAACATCTCATTTAATTTAACAACAACCTTACCAGAGTAGAAAATGTTAACTTACTTTGGCTAATTAAATTGATACAATTAAGCTCACACATACATGTAAGAAATGGAGTACATGAATGATATTTTGCTCTCCATCTTCTTGATTTGGTAATCTTGAGATTTTTTCAGTCAACCCTACATAACTCCTACCAGTTCATTGGCACAACAGCTAATATGGACTGACCTTACTAATAATTGTACACTTCTCTCCAATTCAGTTGAATTTTGCTTACCAGTCTAGAAGCCTCGAATGGTAAAGGGACAAGGTTCTTAATTTAATTTCTATAGCTCTGTGATCTGAATTTTCATTTTATTTTGTCATTCTGTTATTAAGGCTCTAAGATTTTGTTGTGTTGAATTTGATTTATTAAATGCAAACTATGAAAAATATTTTATCTCCTGTCTTGAGATATGCTGTGTCTCAACTGAATTCTTCCTATATTTTTATGTAGTGTGAGGAACCAACAATGATGTTAAAATGTTGTCCAGAATCTAACACTGGAAGAAAACCATTAGTCCCTTTGCTTAAAGGAAAAGATAGATAACCTAAACTCAGTCAAAACTGGAATGGAAGAGGGTCCACATTGCTGGAGCTGCTTCACTAAAGTAGGGAGAATCAGAGTAAAAATCACCTTATCTTCTTTCTCTTCCTCCCTTCTTATCTCCTAATAATTCCTCTCATTTGCCAAGGACAATCATTAAACAATTTAAATCAGAACACAAGGATGGCAAATTCATAGACAGCAGGCTTTCAGTGAACCAAACAGAGAAAAGAAAGTCTGAAAATGGTGGAGGAATGGACAAATAGAAAATAAACAACACATACTGTGAAAAATCAAAATCAGCTGAGTAAGACGACTTTGAACACAGTAAAAATAACACCTAAGAAAACTAAAATTAGCAATTGAAACTATAAAATATTATAGATGATAAATGTAAATCATAGCCCATATCCAGATGTAGAATGAATAAGCAAACAAGAAGACTCTAAAGTGATAAATATAAATGCTAAAGATTCTGAAACTGCAAACGGTAGGAATTTTCAGTAATGAAGAGATGGTGGCTATATGTTTCTCTCTTTTATCTATAGTTCCTGGCATATTATAGCCCTCAAAAATGAGTGGATGGATGGATGGATGAATGGATGAAAAACAAAAGGAAAGGAAAAAAAATCAATCAGACATTGATTTTTAAATTAAAAACAAAGCAAACTAGTGATATAAAAACACTACTCTGAATCAGTTGAAGTAGAAAATGCAGATTGTGTTAGTCATTTTTTGATTACTGTAACAAATACCTAAGATAATCAGCTTATGAAAAATAAAGATTTATTTCGGCTCACAGTTTTAGAGGTTTCAGCCCATGATTGTTTAGCCCCATTGTTCTTGGGCCCATAGTGAGATATGGTAGTCTCCAGCAAAATTATTCAAATAATGGCCAGATTGCAGGGAGAGACAGAGACAGAAACAGACAGAAAAACAGAGAGAGAGACAGAAAGACAGAGAGACTCACACTCCCTTAAAGACTATGTCCCCAGTGACCAGATTTCCCACTAGGCCTTACCTTGTAAAGTTTCCACCACCTCCCACTAATAACAAAGACCTTCCAATATCACCAAGCCTTTAATGGGACTTTAGGGGATGCACCTAATGCCATTGAAGCCATGGCATTAAAAAAAAGAAAATCAAGGCAACCTTAGATTCTTCTCTTCAACAGTAAATACCAAACATTTTCCTATAAAACCTTCAAGGAAAAATAATTTAGCCTAATCATTTGGAACCAATTCATTATTCAGATGCAAAGCCCAATGGAAAGATGTTGTAACTGCAATCTATCATCAAATCTGAGATTCTTTTGTTTATAACCCATTTTGTTCTATTAACACAAAGAAAGAAAACCCTTCCAACTAATCTATAACACGATGTTTTCACAGTGATCGTAAGTGATGCATGATTTGTTCTGACATTATTTTCCCCTGGCTGTAGTTGCATTGCTTGGTGTGTGATAAGAAATCATTTTGCATGTATCTCAATAGCAAAATATAAATCGATTTTCACCTACTTGTGGCTTTCTTCCTTTCTTGGATCCTGTGAAATACTTGAAAGTTTTTCTATAAGAAATGTGGAACTGTGGTAAATCTTTCTACAGTAATGGCTTTATTGATAAATACAGGTCTTACTACTTATTCTTCTCTTGCTTTACCCACAATAACTTTGTTCCATACCAAATTCTAACATAATGTTTCCGAAGACATTTTAAACATGTACTGTACCAATGATTCAGGAAACTCAAAGTGATGACCATATAAATAACTGAGGCAAAGTGCAGTTGGGCCTCCATATCTTAAGTTCTGCATTCATGGATTCAACCAACCAAACATCAAATATTTGGAAAGGGCTGAGGCTCTGTTTGCCTAGCATGCATGAGGCCCTGGGTTTCAACTGCAACACCAGAAAAGAAAATTTCATCTGTACTAATACTTGTATTTCTTGTCCTTATTCCCTAATTACTACAGTATAACAACTACTTACATGGCATAGTATTAGATCTTGTAAGTTATCTAGAGATGACTTAACACGTACAGGTTAAGGTTTCAGAAACAATGTGTGTTTGTATATGTGGTACTGGGAATCGAATCCAGGGGCTTCTCATTGGGTATACATCCCCAGCTCTTTTTCCTTCCTTTTTTTTTTTTTTTTAACTGTGTCTTGCTGAGTCACTAAATTGCCCAGGCTGAGCTCAAACTTGTGATCCATTGGCCTCAGGCTCCCAGGCATACACCACAACTCCGGCTTAATGGAAATCATTGTATAAGCATCCTGTGCCTTTGCCGTCTGTACAGAGTCCTAGAATGAACACCCTGCAGAAACAAGTAGACCGCTGTACTTTCAAGGGAGGCATTAACCATAATAGCATTGGTTCCACCTTGTGGACAAGGACTATTAAGACACACTGGTGTAAAAATCCTGAAGAAATTTTAGCCACCTAAAGACAGCAATACATAAAAAGAATATTATATTACATAATTGTTGGATTTATATCAGGATTCTGTGATAGTTGAATATTAAAATATTAATCAGTGTGGCACTATTACAGATTACAGGAAAAAAATCCTATCATCTCAATAGATGCAGAAAAATATTTGATAAGACTCAGTATTTGGTTAAGATGGTAAATTATAATCATTCATTATTTTAAAACAAAACACCTTAGCAGTCCAAGAATAGGAAAAGACTTCTTGATTAAGGACTATTTAGGTGGGAAAAACTATAGCAAATGTATAATCAAATTTCATAGTAACAAGGAAGCATGCTACCACACTCATGTTCATCACACTATTGGAGGGATGATGTAAAACATAAGGTTGGAGAGTAAGAAACAAGACTGGTGCTGTAACAGATGGTACAATTGTGGACATAGACAACCTGAGGCTACTCTGGCTGGAGCAAACAGCCCAGAATTTCATGCGAAATTGGGTCAGAGAGGTCAGTGGAATCCAGATTAGAAGGCATTGTAAGGACTTTGGCTTTCCCTCAGAGGGAGGCTAAAGCCATTGAGAGTTTTGATTAGCGAATTAGATGAAGTGACTTAATATTTGGTAGGTCATTTGGTTTTGGTGGTGGTGGTCCTTGTTGTTTTTGTTGTTGTTGTTGCTGTTGTTGTTGTTTGAGAATAGTCTGAAGAAGACTGGAAGCTACAGAAGAAGCTACAGAAGAAGTCTGAAGAAGCTACAGAAGAAGACCAGTTAGGAGGCACAAGAGAGATAATGGTGGCTTGTGTAGGGTGATGGTAATGATCATGGTAGGAAGCGACTGGATTCTGTATGCAGATGGTCCTTGATTTAGGAGGATGATTTGATTTAGGAGTTTCGACTTTATGAACAATGAGAAAGCAGTATAATGTCAATGTAATCTGTACTTTGAATCTTGAATTTTCATCTTTTCCTAGCCTAGAGATATTCAATGGGATATTATCTTGTAATACTAAGCAGTGGCAGGTAGGCACAGCTGCCAGTTGATCATGTAATCACAACAGGAAACAAATGATACTCTATAGTGTGCTGTGTGGCTAAACTAGGACGGTAGAGAGGTTAGATATATTAAATGAACTTTTGATTTATGATATCTTCAATTTCCAATGGGTTTATCAGCACTTAACCCCATAAACTGAGGAGCATCTGTACATATTGAAGATAAACTCAATAGGATTTGCTGATTGATTAGCTATTGGGAGGGTATGAGAGAAAGAGAGAATTTAAGAGTGACATCAAAGTCTTTGGACTGAGCAATAGGAAAACTGGGGATGGAAAAAGTTTGCATGAAGATTAGGAGTTCTATTTGGATGGAGATGCCTAACCAACATTGTCCTGGAGCTGTTGGTAGACAGATATTATTAGTCTGGATTTCAAGAAAGATAACTAGATGAGAGGCTTAAATTTTAGAATCATCCTCATAAAGATAGATTTAAAATCCTAAAAGTGGATGACATCTCCAAAGACAGTAGGAAAAGAAATTTAAGCACTGAATTCTAGGGTACTCCTATGCCTAGGGGTCAAGGATAGGAGAAGGAACCAGGAGAGCCTGAGTAGAACGGTGTGCACAAATCAGCCTTTCTCAACTTGAGACATGAACTTTCACTCTAGCTCCTTCCTGGAGAAGGTCTCTTCCTCTAGACCACTATCTGACTGGTTAAGTGAATGCTGCTCTGCTAGCAGATCACTGACAGTATGTCTCAACAACTTGGTGCCAGAGAGGACTACAAGGCACCCCATTTTCTTCAACATAATGACCCAATCTACTGGTAATCCTCTTGCCGTTGTTTTCTCACTGCTTCTTTCTATTCAGGAACCTGATCTGTTGGTTTCAAGAAGAGAAAACACTACCAGGAAAACTAAACTCCTTTCTTCTAGATCCCTTAGTTAAACATCCCTTATTCTGTTCTGTCTTTCACTTATCAGTGAGCAGGTTCTGTAGCAACGTGGAGCCTGGAAAAGACCGCCCAAGGACTTAACAGAGACTAACATGTATTTTTCTAATTCAGGAGTCTCAGAGGCCTATTCTTACCTCTTAAGTTTAAATAAGAAGTTTTTACAGGTCATTATATTAAAAGTTTTTGGTTTGCATTGTACCACATGAGACTTCTGTTTATTTCCTTATAGGGTTAGAAACATATAGTGAAATTGGAATTGTTGCCGATAAAGTTTTTACTTTATACTATGATCACTTGGGTTTCATACATAAGCTGACTCCAGATCGCTTTGAATCCTCTGAAAATTCCAAAATTTTTGGACAGGTCAGTGGTATAATATATTGAAACAGTTTCTCTTGTTTTTAGAATATGTTCCATGTTCTACACACAGAATAAAGGTAAAGTATTCTCCTTGGGACAAATTCTTACTGGTGTGCTTCATTCTGTTTAACTAAAGGAAAACATCCATATACCGAGGAACATCTCCAAAATCTTCTCCCAACTATATAATAGAGTTATATAGTTACAGTTTAACTCCAGATATCTTCATGCAAATGTCTTCACAGCAGAACACCACCAGATCTTCTAAACTAGATCCCTTACTCCCAACCCAACCCCAGATGGTTTTGAATCTCTACCTCCTAAGGTTGACCTCAAAGAAACAAGTCCTGGTTCACCTTTCTTCTTCCGTATTAACCCTACTCTTTAGTTTCCTCTCTCTCTAATACCAACATAGAAAAGAGTTCTTATCTTCTTCATTTAACTCATCTAGATGCACTAAAGACAGATTTTTATGGTAACTTTAATGTGTATGGCTTTTTTTTTTTTTGATGTTGGGGATTGAACTCAGGACCTTGTGCTTGCTAGGCAAGTGCTCTACCACTTGAGCTAAATCCCCAAACTTTAATGTGTAATATGCTACTCATAAAGGTATGTATGCCTAAGAACTCATCACTGGACATGCAGTCACAAAAATGAGCACTCATCAATATATCATCAAATAATTAAATATTTTTACTGGGTTTTAATAAAAAACCTTCCCTCTGGCTTAAAGAAAATAGAACAAAGGACAAATTTCATTTTAAAAGATTATTCCAGGCCAAGACTGCAGTGGAGAGAATGGTGTTTTCACACCCCCTGTCTGAGATATGCTTATAGAATGAGGGTGATCTGCTACCACATACCTCCTGCCTGTTCATCAGAGTCTGGTTGTGTAGATTTGCATATATACAAAGTGAATGACATGAAACAAGAGGGTAGAACTAACCAAAAAAGTAGTTACCTCAATGTTTCACCAACTTCACTAACTTCACAATTTTGCAGAGTGTCTTGTCTCCCTTATGTGAAAGTTTAAATTATCATAATGAATAACCTATAACTTATGGGGATTTTATACTCAGAACAGGTTTGAGCAACTCATACTCAGCATTCTCTCTCTCTCTCTCTCTCTCTCTCTCTCTCTTTCTCTCTTCTTTCTCTAAATTATGAATAAATCATGCATGTATCCTCTTTGGAAAAAATAGTCTCTAGTTCTTGTTATGTGGAGGGCACTGCTGTAAACTCTTAAAATCTTTATAATAATTATTTATTCCCATTTTACTAAGAGGAAAGTAGGCACAGAGAGGATAAATAATTACCCAAAATTATACAACTGGCTAATTATTGGTATCAGGCAGCTGGATCCAGGGTCTTTCCTTTCAGCCAGTCTTATTTCCTATTCTCTCCTCAATGAGTCCCCAAAATAGAGAAGACCCTATATTCGATCCCCAGTACCAGGGGGAAAAAAGGAAGAAAAGAAAGTGTACGGGTCAGAAATCTAGGCTGCAATTTCCTATGTTGACTGCAAGGGAAAGTGTATGAATCAGAGGATGTGAGAGAGGACAGTCAGCAGAGACAGAGTCACTTGCAAAATACCTTGCATGAGCCTGGTGGGAGCAGCGAGGAGAGGTATGTCAGAGGCTCTTTCCTAAATAAGACACTGACCAAGAACCCAGTTCTCACTCTGCACCTCCTGACTCTTCACACACACAATGAAAATCCAGTCTCTGTACACTCTTCCATTGCGGCCATCTCCAATTCTCCACTCACAGAAGTCTTCAATTGAGTCTTAATCATCAGAATTTCTTTTCCAATAGGAAAATTTATTTTTCATTGTACACACATACATATTCAGATTGCACTGAAATATTACTCCACACTTGATCTTAGCCAAAAGGTCTAGAAGCGATTGAAATGTTACTCCAATTGCTAAGTGAATAGCATTGTTTTGATGTGAACTGGAAACAAATCTGTTATTTGAATTTTATCATGATTGAAGTATAAAATCGCTTAAATGTAATATTTTCTTTTGTCCAATTCCAGGCTCCTGATATGGGCTTTGAGACTGCACTTGCTCTGCAGTATATCTCCCCTAATGAAATGATCTTTTTTGCATATGTACCTCCAAATGAACCTCAGGAAACTATACACACCAAGAAATTCAGTAATATGCATTTTGGAAAACTGATACACTCCAGGTAATTAGTGATTTGCCTCACATTTATTTAGATTGGTTTCTAGGTTCTAAATTTGAACCTACTTGTTTGAATAATTTTCTTGATCCAACAGAGTAAGTCTTTCTTTGATACCCAACAGGACCATATACATTTTTAAACTCCAAGCTGTCTTGTCTTGCATGATGCCTCGGTTTTAGAAATGCAGTGCCATTTGTATCAGCACCATCAAGCTAAGCTACAGAAACATGGTCCTGGATACAATGGAACTTAAAACTTTTGGAGTTGGCTTTTTTTTTTTTTTTCCTCAGACAGGCTCTTGCTAAGTTGCTACTTTGCCCAGGCTGGGCTCAAACTTGCAAACCTGCCTCGACCTCCCAGAGTTCTGGGATTGCAGGCATGTGCCACCTTGCCCAGTTTTTAAAACCCTCTTTTTAAAAAACAAATTCTGACACTCCCAAATCCAACAATAACAAAAAGGAAAAATTCCTTAATACCAGAAATTCACTGCTATGGTCTGGATGTTTGAGTCTCCACAAAATTCATATGTTGAAATTCTAACTTGACAAATTATGGTATTAGGACATAGCCTTTGGGAAGTGATTAGGTCATAAGAGCTCTGAATGGGATTAGGGCCCTTATAATAGAGATC
>PVJO010035276.1:0-10092 GCA_004026905.1 Hystrix cristata | reverse complement strand
TTCATGAGTGTGGAAGGACGCATCAGACTAGGTGTGTTTGGTTTTTCCCTCCCTTTGAAGCCTGGGGGGGGGGCTGGATCTGAAGCAATGTAGCTGAGAAGGGAAAATGTGTGCCTGTGTGTCAGTGTGCACATACACACATGGTCATATGCCACACATGCTTTGTGTATGCATGTATGTGTGCACAACCCCGTGTGCGTGTGACCTCACACACATGTGAGAATGTTGGAGAACAGAGAACGAAGAAGACAGAAGCAAGACAAGTAGGAGACCGCAGACAAACGCAGACATAGGGGCATTTCCTCCTCGCGCCCCGTGACTCAGCTCAGACTTCTCGGCACTAAATTATCTGCACACAGGAGCTGTGAGAGCGCGAACCGCTGCAGCAAAAAATGCAGCCGTAACAGCACAACTCCGTAGAATTTTATTATTTCTGATAAAAACAGAACATTCAGTATAAAACTGAGTGTGACTGGGCTTTTATGTTTATGTAAGTCTTTTCACATAGTCGCCTCTGAGATTGCCAGACTTCACTTTCTTACCAACGCCCCACATTTCTGTGTGACAAGGACAATTTGCAGGACACTTCTATTCAATTCCAGGGACCCTCTAAGTAACTGGGAATCTCCCAAGGGAAGAAAAGTCTCTGTTTGTTTGTTTGTTTATTTGTTTGTTTATTTGTTTGTTTGAGACTGGGTCTCTCTTTGTACTTCAGGCTAGCCCCAAACTCACTATGTAGCCCAAGCTGGCCTGGAGCTTGCAGCGATCCTCCTGCCTCAGCCTCTCAGGTACTGGGATCAGCCAGGTGCCACCACACCTGGCTAAAAGCCATTTTTATAACATTCTAATGTTACTTAATACTAAACTCACATATTTCATAGAAATGTGCATAATATAATAGTTACGTTATTTGAAATAAAAATACTATAGGCCTAGAATAAGACCCACTCAAAGGTGTGTGTGTGGCATGTAGCTCAGAGCAGACCATCAGCAATGCCATAAGTGTTGCACTGAAATCCACTCGCCTTCAAGAGCAAATTAGCAGCTTCTGCCTGGGACATGGGGCTCAGGTTCTTCCTTTTCTAAAACCCAAAATGACAGTAATCAAACCGGGCAGCTGCGGCTCCTAGCTCTGCTACAGCCTCCCCGCCCGAGTCACCCGGGCTGAGGGCATCCCATTCTAGCAAACTGCTCACTCCCCACGTCCCAGCGAGCTGGGTGAGTTCCCGTCTATTAGCTGAATTATTCACATGTTTTCCCACAATGGCACTGCTGTGTTCGCATAACTAGTTTCTAAATCAACAGTGAATTCCATTATTGACAATCTGAGCAGATTAATTAAGAAATCTGTCACAAGGACTCCATGAGAGCTGGCTGCTTTTCAAGGCAGAGTCACCGTCTCTAGACGTGGGCACACCTGACAGGTTTCCGGGAGAACCCAGAGGGAGGGCGGCCCAGCCCCTGAGCCCGGGCCCTCACCCCCAGGGCACGGCCTGGGCAGAAAGTCACACACACGCCCAGGCCGCAGTCTGGCTGGTGCCCGCCGGGAGCAGGGCCACGTTCTGCACATGGTCATCACTGGCATCGCGAGCCGGGCAACATTACTTTCCTGTGCACATATTCTGCTATCAGAAAGAGGCCACCTACCCTCCGTGCCCTGAATGCATGTTCATTTGTTTGTTTGTGGTACTAGGGATTGAACCTAGGGCCTTCACACTGAATTATATTTCCACCCTTTTTAATTTTTATAGGAAAACGAATGCACCTTGACACTATAATGGTAAGTGAAATAAATCAGATAGAAGTGTAAATATTGCATGGTTTCTCTTCTATGAAAAATGCAAAGTATAAATAAATCAAAGAGCAAAATAAAAGACAGATAATAGGAACCAGGGAGATAGATCTTTTGCAAAAGGGAAGAGGGTCAGAGCTGGGTGGAGGGGAGAGGAAGGGGCCATAAAAAGAATGAAGATGTATTATACACATGTACCTACTCCATTCAGTGAATGCAATCATTATGTACTGCAAACATGGGCTAATAAAAATAAAAACTAAGAAAAAAGACTTAGGAAGCAACCCGTAGCCCTGCCTGAGCCAGGAGCCAAGCATTTTCATGCCTACTAAATCAGCAAAACTCAGCCACACACAGACCCAAGACTAAGAAGCATCAATGTTACAAGCTGCTGAGAATTTAAACTTGTTTGTTCCGCAGCATTATTAGCACAATAGCAGATTGATACAGTGGCAGAACTAGTTAACTGTTTGCTTTGACTGAATATTGTTGCAATATTGAGATTTGATCTCTGAAAAGAACCAAAAATAAATTTTTTTTGAGACAAGTTCTCACTGTGTAGCCCAGGCTAGCCTCAAACTTGCAAAGAATCCTCCTGCTTCAGCCTCCTGAGGGCTGGGACTATAGGCATGCAGCACCACACTGGCTGAGTCAACATTTTAAAAGACCTAGAACCCTACTTGTGATAAGAATCTCCTCTCCAACCCTGAAACAGTTATTCTTATCTACAGCACAAAAGAAAAAAGAAATCATTCCATCGAACGCTGCTGGGTTTCGCAGCTTCCGCAGCCAACACAAGAATTATTTCATCTCTGCAACTACTAGTGAAAAGATGAATGAATTCTCCCCTTCCAATTTCTTCGAATTTATTTATAATTTTCAAAATTATGTGTGAATTCATGCTAATTCCTTTACTGTGCCAATTGCTCAGGGACGGGTTTGGAAATGGATACATCTAGGTGGCAAGGTGTAGGTAAGTGGGTGTCATGGAGTGAGAGACAGCCCCAGGGACCAGGGAGGGGGGACGCCAGCGCAGAAGACACACCCAAACATCCCCTCCAAAGCCCCCCAGCCCGGGCAGAAGCTCAAACCGGAATCAACCAGGGCATCCACGGCTCTAGCACAGCCCCACACCCTCGCGTTAGAAAGTAGTGAGAAGGTGGCTCCACAGAGGTCCGGGGAGAGCTTCCACCACCCCACTTTGAATGCTCACTCACCCACCCTCATATCTGAGGGGAACAGCCCAGGGTGGTGTCATCCCAGCAGTCAGGAGGCTGAGGCAGGAGGACCGCCAAGAGTTTGAGGCCAGCCTGAGCTACATGGTGAGATCCTGTCTCCAAAAAAAAAAAAAATAAAAAAAAGGTCAAATCAAAACTAAACAAAATACAAACAAGCACGAAAACTAAAATACATCTGAGGGAAACAGACAAACCTTTTGCTGGCTTCCCCTGGGCCCCTGCTCAGGGCTTCTCCTTGCAGTCACTGCACTGATGTCAGCCCCTGGGGACTCATGTCCCCTGAAGAGCGCAGTCCCACCCGGGACAGACTGAGCCCTGCCCTGGGCCCTGCACCCTGCTCCAGAGAGACTGGACAGAGCCAGCAGGACCCAGGAAAGTCTGCATTGAGGCAGGCAGGGCGGAAGCCAGCCTCCTCCACGCCTCGCCACAGAGGGGCCTCCAGGAGCCCAGATTCCACATCTGAGTCAAGCCAGGAGGCCACGGGAGGAACAAAACCGTTTAATCAACAATGCGTGGGCTATGTGTAGAATGATTTATATATTAAGACCTTGAGACCACCAGGTTACGTGAAATGAATGAGACACAGGAGCCAAAATACCACATGATTTCTCCACTGTGAGAAAGCCCAAGTAGAAACAAAGGACAGAGAGATCATAGGCAACAGGGAGATAGATCTTTGGCAAAAGGGAAGGGGAGCAGGAGATGGGGGGAGGCGGGGTGGCGGGAGGGGAGGGGAGCAAAAAGAATCAAGATGTATTAGGTGCATGTACCAACTCCCTGCGGGGAATGTGATCATTATGCACGGCGAATGTGAGCTTGTGAAAATAAAAATTAAAACAACAAAAGATCTCTCCCGTGTGGTCCCTGCGTGAACTCTTGTCAGGGCCCTGCGATGATCAGACCCGTGTCCTCCTTCCAGAAACATCCAGCCTCTTTCCAGAACCTTCTGCCCACAAGCAGCCGTTCGTTCTCTTCCTCTACTGGGTTTGCACGGGGGGCCGTGAAGGCCCACAGGCTCAGGGCGGCAAGAAGCCACTGTGGTCAGCTAACTCCTAAGTGATCGCCCAGCCCAGCCAAAGGCCACAGGCGAGCCCCCGACTCGACTCGGGCCGCAGTCACTGCTCCGTGGCTCAGAGGTACAATGGCCACTTCCTGTCGTGCAGAACTAGGAGCCGACAGCAGAGGAAAAGCAAACAGATCGAACGCCACCGCAGAGATAAACTGGTCCTGTGATCAACAATGATGGCTTAAAGAAGAGAAAAACACCGATAAACAGGAAGGGAGTTTTGGTTTCAAAAATCAACCGATCTCCTTGCCGTCGCCGTATCTAGGTTGCGTATCGAAGACAACAAAAATAGTTCCGGGCACAGACGGGAGATGGGATATTTCTACACTCAGCGCTGGGAGAGTTTGGCTCATTCCCAGACATAAAGAATTCTCGTGTTCCTTCTTTTTAAGTAAAAATAAATAAAATAAAGCCGCTCAGCCCTGATGGTGGGTGCCAGCAAATGCCGCAGAGCTGGGAGGTGGGCGGTGGAGAGAGTCCTCCGGGCAGGCTCACAGCTGCCCTGAAGCACGGTGCGCAGCGTGTGCGGCACAGCTGGGCGGCCCCGAGAGGTCCAGCCGGCGCCCAGCAAGGCCCAGTCCCAGGCTGGGCCTGCAGTCCACAGCGCCTGCCTGCTGCAGGGCCCAGGCCAACCTGATCAGGTTAAAACACCAAACACGTGGCCGGGGTGAGGCAAGACTTCACAGAGGGCCAGGAAGTGTCTAAGTTCTAGCCCCGGCCTGGATGAGCTGGCCTCCGCGTCTCCAGTTCCCCACCAGAAGGGACTGGGCTTGGGGGCACTCTGCTCACCAGTAGATTCGGATTTTAAAAACACAACAAGTGCCAGTCTTGGGTGCTTTGCTGTTGCTTATCCCCCCATGGTGCCACCAGGTGCCAACCCTGTCTCGACCCTCCATGCCGAATTTTCCAGAGTCGGGTGGCCTGGATCCCGGGGGGTCTTGGAATGGCACAGACTCCGTTTTCTGGAAAGAGGTCAACAGCTGTCTTTACCAACAAAAAAACGCTCAAGGCCACCACCCCTGCCACTCCATACGGAGGAGTTAGATGGTGGTTGGTGGCACACACCTGTCATCCCAGCTCTTGGGGAGGCTGAGACAGGGAGATCACATGTCCGAGCCCAGCCTTGGCAACTTCACAATATAGAGACACTGTCTCAAAACTAAAAACAAAACTAAAGGGGGCTGGGGATGCAGCTCAGTGCGAAGGTCCTATGTTCAATCTTTATTACTGCAAAAAAATTTAAAAAGCTCGTTCACCAAAGACCAGTTGGGGATCAGTCTTCTCTCCGAGGCAGCCACGAGCGCTGAATCTGCTCCTGCGTCACTAGCTGGGCTGGAGGAGGGTCTCCTGGGGCAGGGCGGGCCTTGGGGATGAAGGCCGGGAGACGCTAGCAGCAAGGTCCTGGCCTTCTCTGCTCCTCCTCGCTCCAGGCTTGTGACGGGGGCTCTGATGCCCGGGCCCTGCAGGCTGGAGCCAGCGCTGAAAGCCTGTCCTCACCCTCCGCGCCCATCCACACGCCCGCACACACTTCTATAACACTTGCGGTCTGACACCACGCGGCAAGTAGCCCATTGGGTGCGGTTTCAGTTGCATCGATTTGGAAAACATCCAGGTTGCTGTCTGCCCTTGACCGAAGCTCACTGGGTCAAAAGAAGCAACTGAAGCCCGGCGTGGTGGTGCACGCCTGTAATCCCAGCACTGGAGAGGATGAGGCAGGAGGATTGCCCCGAGTTTGAGGCCATCCTGGGCTACGTGGTGAGATTCTGTTTCAAAAAGCAAAACACAAAAAAACCCTGAAAAGTGGGGAGGGAGAGCTGCCGTCCCAAGCACAAAGCCAGCTTGCTCGTGGCAAGACAGTTCTCATGAGCACCCCAGACAGCTGAGGCTTCGGCTCAGATGCAGGCCGGCCGCCATGTGCCCTGGAATCGGGGCAGCCGTAAATGATGCATTAGCCGCAGGGCTGGCTGCACATCACGGAGACACCAGCCACGGGAACATCTGCACCCAGAAAGCGGCCCTGGCTGCGCAGGCGTCGCCTCCCCGCCGGGAACCCCCTCCTGCCTGTCCCACCGCACCACACCCCTACACGCCCACGTGTCCCAGCCCAGCTGTGGCTTGGGCCTGTGTGGCAAAGGACGCACATCTGACCTTCTCCGTCCTAAGGAAGCCTTGGCTGTAGGAGCGGGGCCAGTGGCCCGGGGCTCCATTCCCCAGCAACCTCAAGTCTTGTCCTCGCCTCCTCCATCTGGAGGGAAATCTCGATTTTTTTTTTTTTTTTCCGTTTTCATCTCAGAAACCAGAGGGGGAGCTGAGGTTGCAGATAAGGAGCACTCTGGCATCGACAGCAGCCTCTAACCTTTGCAGGAGCTCGCTGATCCACTAAGCAATCTGGGATCCCACAGACGATCTTCGATCCGCTAGGTGATTCCTGATCCGCTGGCTGATCCTTCAAAACCCTTTGTGGTTGTGATGGTGGACTTGAGAGGAAGACCACAGAATGGACACTTCTCTAGCACGGAAAGAGCTGCACCGCCCTGGACAAGTCATTGAACCATCCTGCCTCAGCCTACCCTCCTTCCTGTCCAGTGGGGAGAATAACCTCTACCTCACAGGTAATGAGGGGGAATTATTGCTAAAGTGCTTTATGCAAGACTGACACACAGAAGGAACTACACGGTTTGCTAGTATCTGTTATTATGAAACACTAATTTAATAATAATAACATGTATTATTATTTATTAGTATTTTCAATACTAGTTCCAAGTTAAAGTAAAAAGAAAAGGCTTCCAAGTAAAGATTGCAGAAACCAGCCAGGCATGCTAGCACACGCCTGTCATCCCAGCCCTCAGGAGGCTGAGGCAGGAGGATTGCCATGATTTTGAGGCCAATCTATAGTGAGTTCAAGGTCAGCCTGGACCACATATTGAGACCCTGTCTCAGAACCCCCCAAAAAACTGCAGAAACTGTTAATAAAATTATTGTTATTATTTATCATCATGGGGGCTTGGGAGGAAAAGTATAAATGACAATAATATAAATAATATATTTATCAGACCTACCCAAAGAACCCTACCCAAAAAGGATATTGAGAAAGATAAAACCTACTCCTCAAAATATCTGTGGCTGTGCTCACTTCTCTCCTATAACTATTTCAGGCACAATGATGTCATTTATCAAACAGTCAAACAGGTATGAAAGTCTGGAAGTTATTTGGAAAATTCAGTGTAAACTCACGCAAGACGGGATTTGCCACGGGCTAGTCCTGTGGGAAGTTTCGGCCGGCCCTGACATTCTTCGTGCCGTTATCAAGAATGCTTCTTTGTTCCTAGTCCTCTCTGTGACCAATGTAAAGGAAAGAGAAGTAGGTCGTGTGCACAGCAGAATAAAAGAGGCTGCCAAGCACGCAGAGGGGAAAGAAGTTTTCCGACTGATGACATGGCCTCAAACCCAAGTGATAAAAACAGCAGAAAACAGGCAAAGGAGGCGATTGTCCACCCAGGTCAGACCTGCAGAGCTCCCTGTAAGAGAGACCACGGAGCCCAGAGCGTGGCCAGCAGGGCGGATGCAGACGGAGCTACAGCCCACAGGGCCCAGGTGGCTATCAGCTCCTGTGTGGTCTGTGGCCACCAAGGTGGCCTGCACTGGGGCTGCAGACCTGGGCCACCAGCTCGGAGGGGCCCCGGAGCCCCACACTGGCCCACGCTGAGCAAGGCAGACAGAAACGTACATGACACAGACAGCCCACCAGAGAGTGAGTCCCTGTCCACACCACTGGCTCGGGTTAAGCCCACTCGCACAGCTCCACAGGGTCCCAAACGTCTGGCTCTCTGGGTCCCTTCGCACACTTGAAAACTGGAAATTCCCTTCAGCCAGGTGTGGTGGCACACACCTGTGATCCCAGCACCAGGGAGGCGGAGGCAGAAAGATTGCTACAAGTCGAAAGCCGGCCTGGGCTACATAGTGGGTTCAAGGCCAGCCTGAACTACCAAGCAAGAGCCTGTCACAAAACAAAAGTGTAAATAAATAATAAAAAGATAAATAATAAAATTTCAGAGCATAATGAAGTGGTACGCTTATCCTTGGCAAGCGTACCTTCTTCCACAGGGCCGAGCTCCTCTGGAGCTGGGACTGTGATTTGAGGCCACGTCCTCAGGGCCCCTTGTGGTGGCATCCAGAAACATCCAGTATACACTCGTCAAACTGACCACCGAGTAGCCGTCTGTGCTGCATACAGAGCACACACACACGTACACAGTCTTTCATTTAAATGTGTTTTTTCTGAAGTATATTGGGACTGGACTCCGGGGAAAGTATAATCGTCAATATTGATCTGTAAGGTCAACACAGAAGTCATGAAGGCCAAGAGAGACTTTTCTTTCCCCTTTAGACATTTTATTTATACTTATTATTGTTGTTATTATGAACAAACGTCATATATTGAGCCCTTCAGTGTGCCGAGCCCGTTTTTAACACACCTGTGAGCACATGCTTGCTGGCTGGTTTAGACCTTCTTTATAAATTAGCAACGAATGTATAATTTCAGGGTGTTTATGGGACAGTGACACTCACAGTCCTAAATGTGGAGAAGTATGTGCCTGTCGCTGGGCCTAAGTTTCAGAGGAGCCTCCTGCCAGGTGGCCCGGAGGCCACGCAGCGTCCCCACGGACGGGGTGCAGCCGTCCTGGGTCAGCAGACGAGGGCCGGGCGCCAGGAGCTGCCGGCGAGCAGAGGTGACAGGGATGTGGGGAGGCCGGGGGACTTCAGCAGCCAGGGTGCCGCCCAGCGGCCATGTGGCTGCTCGCCTTGAAAGCCAGACGCAGGCGCACACTGTGGATCTGCATTAGCTGTGAGGTGAAGAAGACTGAGAAGATGGGGGCTCCTAGACAGCCACTTGAAGAGTATTTGCTTGAATATTTCTAAAAGTGGAAAGAAAATTAACTGAGCTGTAAAAATAGAAAGGAAAGAAGGAAGGAAGGAAGGAAGAAAAGACAAAGGAAAGACAGAAGAAAAGACAAGAGAAAAGAAAGAGAAAGAAGTAAAAGAAGAAACAACACAAAGGAAATAGGCAAGAAAAAGAAGAACGAAAGGGAAAAGAAAGAAGGAAAGGAGACAAAAGAGAAGGAAGAAAAGGATGAGAAAAAGGAAAATGAAAAGGAAGGAAGGAAAGAAATGAAAGAAGAAAGAAAGAGAGGAAGAGAGAGAAGAAGAAAAGTGTGGCAGCCGGCCTCCGCCCGGCCACTGAGCTCCCACTGGGGCCGCCTCTCTCTCGGGCCGGGACACCCCCGCGTGTCCTGTGTGCTGCCCACATCCTGCCCACACCCTTTTATCTGCATCTCTTCACGGTCTCACCATGAGACACCAGCAACTTCTTCTAGCCCCGGCCTCTCGCAGCCAGCTCCCGGGGACCGCCGCGCCTCACCTGGATGCAGAAGGGCCTCTACTGCCCCAACAGCCACGTCCGCGCCTCGGTAACCACGCGGCAGAGTCAGGGACAGATAAGCCACGAGGAACCCGCGTGAAGAGGCTTTCGGGGCGACAGGTGCCCCAGAGAGTGTCACCCGGACTGGAATCATCTTTCCTTGGGCAACCAAGAGCGCGACGGGAGAGCAGCAGCTATGTGAGAACCACACCAGGAGCGCCCAGGAGGCGCCGAGACGACAGAAACGCTCCAGCCAAAAGCAAGCGTGGCATTTTCAAACAACTGAAAGAAGCCAAAAATAGCTGAAGGACATTAACAAAACATCCCAAATGAAGACAAAAGAGGGGAAAAAAAAAAAAAAAACAGACAGAGGCCCAGATCGTGTAGGGCTTAATATGTCCCAGTAAGAAGGGAGAAATTTAAACCGGGGGCCAGGGGAATAGTTTAAGCAATGTGGTAATAAAGTGTGATTTACCTTTTAGAAAGTTTGACCAATGCTCTAAAGAAATATATAACCTCCAAATTCCACCATCAATGGTGTTGCTGCATGGGACACACAGTCAGAGGAGAAGCAGGT
>PVJO010035275.1:0-10088 GCA_004026905.1 Hystrix cristata | reverse complement strand
AGGTGAGCTGGGCGTTGGTGCCCGCGTCTCTGTCTGTGGCGCTGACGCTGCCGATGTGCAGGGCGGGGCTGTTGTTCTCGGGGACGAAGAGGGTGTAGGAGGTTTGGGTGAAGGTCGGGGCGTTGTCGTTGACGTCGGAGACCTGCACGGTTATGTTGTGCTGGGTTTTGAGCCTGGGTGTCCCCAGGTCGGTGACGGTAATGGTGATGTTGTATTCGGCTCTTTTCTCTCTGTCCAGAGCTCCTTCTGTCACCAGCGCGTAAAAGTTCTTGAAAGAAGGCTTTATAAGAAAGGGAAGTTCATTTTGGATGGAGCAAACTGTCCTGCCGTTGTCCCCAGAATCTGGATCAGAAACACTGAAAATGGCAACCACAGTCTCTGGAGAGTTTTCTGGGATGGATCCTCTGAGTGTGGATATGATCACTTCAGGAGGGTTGTCATTCACATCCGACACCTCTATAGCTACAGTGCATTTCCCCGAGAAACCCCCACTGTCCGTGGCTACAATTTCCAAGTTATAATACTGATTTTCCTCGAAATCCAACGTCCGTTTCAGACGAATTTCTCCTGTTATTTCGTCAATTACAAATGGTTGAGTAACTTCATCACCGTGAAATAGAGCATAGACTACAGTCCCATACATTCCTGCATCTAAATCTCGGGCACTGACGATGACAATTAAGGAATTAAGGGGAGTGTTCTCAGGAACCTGTGCCTCATAAAGCGACTGTAAAAATTCAGGGGCGTTATCATTGATGTCCACGACTTCAATGCGTACCGTTATGGTCCCGGACCTGGGCGGAACACCACCATCCAGCGCCGTGAGTGTTAGACTAAGCTCGGGCTGATCCTCCCGGTCCAACGCTTTATCCAGCACCAGCTCTGGATATTTTCTGCCGTCTCCGCGATGGTGAGTAACCACATGAAAATGGGAGGTGGGGCTGATGGTGTAGTTCTGCACAGTGTTGATGCCTATGTCAAAGTCCTGGGCTATTTTCAAAGGAAACACAGTCCCTGGCTGGGCGCTCTCTGGGATTTTCAGGAGCACGTCCCCTTCTAAGAACTCTGGAGAATGGTCATTTATATCTGTGAGGTGCAGCTCGCCTTGAAAAAACTGGACCGGGTTTTCCAGTAACAGTTGGAAATGCAACATACAAGGTTCTGTCGCCCCGCACAGCCCCTCCCGGTCTAGCTTTTCTTGTAGAAGTAAATTGCCTGTCCTCACATCGAGCTGCAAGAGCTGTCTGTTTCCTTTGTAATGGATTCGCGCGCCTCTAGTGGCCAGTTCCCCCACCCTGAGCCCCAGATCTTCTGCCAGGTTGGCCACAAGGTAACCACTTTCTGTTTCTTCTGGCATCGAATACCTAATTGCCTCCAAGCCAGTCTCCCACAAAAACAGCAGTATAACAAGAAAAATCACTTGCCTTTTGTGCAGCATTGTTGCTAGCGCAGTCTCCATTGTTCAGAGTCGGTCTAGAAGGTGCAGTTTCTTCACCTGGGTGTACAGTCCACCCAGATGACTTGTTAAATGATAGTGAATTAAATCTGGCGGACTGACCTGTGTTTAGAGCGATGCCTTTTCTGAAGGTCTCTTCTCGAGATCCTACCTAAAATCCTTCCTTCTTTTAGGGAGCTTTCGCAGTTCCAATTCCCAGCATAATGGAGTCCCTGGTATCTGCAGAGCCTTTCTTTGGACTCTTAGCCTGCAGCACCACCAAGTGTCCGTATTTACTATTGCATACTATTTGCTATTTCATTTTATCCCAAATTCCAATCCTGCTGTACTGTAGTAATATCCTGTTAATTCACAGAGGCACTCTCGATGGTACCTCTGCCTCTTAGTAATTGTGAGTTCTAAATTCACGTGTCCTAAGTCAATTTTTAGTGAAAGAATGCTTCTGAGAATGAACCAAAATGATATTAATCTTCTCCATAATTACATTTGAGCACATTAAGAAACTTTCTTTCATTGGTTTATAATTTGAATATATTCAAAACATAGTAGGTAAAATTTTTTCAAGGTTTACAAAATTTACTTTACTTTGAACAATACTATCCAGAAAGGGACACAAATATTTGTACAACTCAGTGGAGTTTTTAACAAAGTTAATATATGCCTATTAACCGAACCTAGATTAAAAATAAAACACTGCCAAACCCCAATAAGAACCATCCTGCCATTCTTTGGTTACTACGCTCCCTTCAAAAAATAAGTACTATCCTGACTTCTGTTTTCATGGGTTTTTCTTACGTTTCAAAAACCTTTTCTCAAATATAGTTATAGAATATTACTCTGCTATGTCTTCTTTCACTCAACATTGTTAGGACAGTGATCTACAGCATGTTGTCATAATTTGTTTTATTATCACCTCTTTGAGTATACTGTATTCATATACTACATTAAGTATATGGATACATGTGTGAAGGTATTTACCTTAAGCAAATATTGTGCAATTTTTTTCAGAAGTACTCTACCAACACCAGCAAAATATGAGAGTTCCAGTTTCTCTATATCCTTGCCAATATTTGGCATTGTCTTCTCAATTTGAACTACTCTAGTGTGTGGTGATATCATAATTTTAATTAGCATTCTCTGGTGATTAATGAAATTATTTAAAATTTACATTTATTAACTTATAAATGTGCTTGTTCAAGTGTTGTGATGTGCCTGTTCAAGTCTTTTGTATATTTTTCTCTTTGTGGCATTTACCCATTTGCTTGTTAGTCTACATAAGTATCTTATGTATTCTGAGTATAAGACTTTTTCAGATATATGTATTACAAATATCTTTTCCTACTCTGTTTTGTATTTTCACTCTATTATAGTCCATTTGATCAATAAGACTTCTCCACTTTAGTTTCTTCTGATTTGTCAATATTTTCTTTTTGATTAGCACTTTTATATTCTATTTAAATCTTTGCATTACAGCCATGAAAAATTTTATTTGATATGTGAATGATTAATTTATTTTTAATATTATTTTTCAGATTTAAAGGTATAATCAACTCAAAACTTTTTTCAAATTAATATTGTTAATGTTTTCAAATTTTCCCCTAAATGCCTGTGTGCTATGTATTGAAAAGATGAACTGTTCTCATTATTTCTGAAGTGTCATCATTATCATAAATCAGGTACTTCTCACAGGTCTGCTCAAGCATTCCATTTTTCTCTTTGTTTATCCTGCAATAGCATATTTTCTCAATATATCTTTATCATAAATTATATTATCTGAGATAGAAGTCCTCTATTTTTATTTAAAATAGAGTATTTTAAAGAACAGTTTTAGATTCACTGAAAAAAATAGAAGGTACATAGGTTTCACATGTGATGTCCCTGTCCCCAAATATATACAACTGTCCCTATTGTCAATATCCCCCACCAGAGTGGCACATTTCTTACCACTGATGAACATACACATACATCTTTATCATGGAATGTATAGTTTACATTAGTGGTCACTCTTGACACTGAATATTCTACAGGTTTGGCCAAGTTGAAAATAGCACAAATTCGCCTTTGTAGTATCAGACCAAGTAAGTTTCACTGTCTAAAATACCCTATGCTCTACATATTTATTGCTACATCTCACAGAATACATGGAAATCACCAGTCTACTAGCATTTCCACAGTGTTGCCTGCTCAAAATATATAGTCAAAACCATTCAGTACAGAGTCTTGTCCAATTGGCTTCTTTCACATGGTAATATGCATTGAAGGTTTTTTTCAGTAACTTTTCATAGATTGATAGTTCATTTCTTTTTGGCATTGTGTCTCCTGAATCACAATTAATTTTTCCATTCACCAATTGAAGGTCATCTTGTTTGTTTCCAAGTTTTAAAAATTATGAATAAAGCTTATATAAACCTCTCTATGCAAGTTTTCATGTGGGCATAATTTTTTAACTTCTTTGGAAAAATACTAAGGAGTATGACTGCTCAATCACTTAGAGTTTGTTTGGTTTATCATAAAATATCAAACTGTCTTCTGAAGAGGCAGTACCATTTTCCCTTTATACCAGTTGTGAATGAAAGTTTCTTTGTCTTCTGTGGCTACAGCTACACTAGGTTTATTTTCGCTAGTGTTTGTATTATAGAACTTATCCCATTCTTGAAGGTTCAGTCTTTCATAGATATATCACGCACACTTATTTGGTTGTATATATATTTGAGTTTTTCAAACATGTGGTCTAACAATTCCAGCTGTTTCACTGGATTATGTAATCCAATAATAGTTAATGTAATTTTTGACATTTTCCATCTATACTTACCATGTAATTGTCTTTCCATTTGTCCCTAAAGTTTTTTTCTTCTTTTGGATCATTAAAATACTTGTAATTTTAAAAAAAGTATTTCCTTCAATTAATAGTTATTCTTTTAATGGTTATCCAACCAATTACAGCATGCATCTTTGATCTACAAGAATCTAATAAAATTATTAATTTTTCTACTTAAATGAAATTATGCCTAAAAACATAACTCTTTAGCTCTATACCTCTGCATTTTGTTATTGCTATTATGAGTTTAAATTTCAAATATATGTTAAATCCTTTAGGGAAGTACTATCTTTGTCTAGTATAATCAGTATTTCATCAATATTTATTTATGTTTACCCTTTAGTCACTTTTCATTTCCTCCCCAAGTTCTGTGATCCCTTTAGCACTATTTCCTGCCTACTGAGTTCCACTGAAATATTTCTTTTAGGGTAGATGTAACTGTGATTAATTCTCTTAGTTTTCGTCTGAAAACTTCATTTTTGGAAGGATATGTTTACTGAATTGAATTCTTGGCTTGTAATTGTTTTCTTCCATGACTTTCAAAATATCATTTCTCTTTTTGTGTTATTATTTATAAGAGCCAGTTCTCCATTTTACTGATGCTCCTTTAAAAGTAATATGACATTATTGTATGATTGCTTTTAAGAATTTTTCTCTTTGAGTTTGATCTTGAGCAACTTGTCTGTGATTTATCTAGGTGTGCTTTGTGTTTACTGATTGGATTTAACTGAGTATCCTAAAGAACTGAAGACTTTACTCATTTTTGAAAAAAATCTTGGTAATTATCTTTTCAAATATTGTTTATTACAAATTCTTACTTTCTTAGTCTTGCAGGATTAGGATCATATGTATCTGACTTTCTCATATAACTACTATACTTTTGTATATTTTTAAAAATTTCCTTTTTTTATTTGGACATTTATATTGACCTGTTTTGCTTCTACTAATCTTGTACTCATTATGCCTATGATATTAAACCATTTAAATAGTTTTATGTATGATGTTATGTTTTTCAGTCATACAATTAATTTCAAATTTTCAATTCTGTGGTAAAATTATCTTTTTATCTATTTTCCATTATTCTTTATTTTCAATGTATTCATCACACTTATTTTAACATCCTTGTCAGTTAATTCTAATATCTAGATCATCTGTAGATCATTAGTACTGTTTCTTTTCCTTGTTTTTATTCTGTCATCTAGTTTTTTCTTGTGTGTGCCTAGTAATGTTTTTACCAAATGCCAGATATTTATGTAAAAAGATATCCAGAATCAAGATGATACTATCTTCATTCAGGAAGAGTTTACCTTTTCCTCTGTTAGCCACAGAGGAACATACAGCCATATAAAATCAAGTCACCATAGCTGAAACAGGAACTATGCTTAGTTAAGTTCTTTGCAGTCCCACCATATGGAATTTTCAGTTGAGAACATGGGCTGTTTGACACAGCTCGCTGGCAGGTCCCAAAACTTTAACATTTGTAAAACAAGAAAAACTTTACTCTGCTTTTCAAGAATTTTCAAGTAGAGGAGATTTTTAGTTTTCCCTGGGCTGCCCTGAGTTCGATGGCCCTGAGATTGAATCCTCCATTCTGCCAAAAGTTACTGAGCTTACTCTAAGAACCCATTGTTTGTTTTTGGACGTGGCAAATTTCTTGGGGGTAAAACTGACAACAGGACTCAATTCTCAACCCATGGATTTTACATCTCAGAAATTTTATTCCACTGATTTCTTGTAGATCATCTGCTTGCTGTTGCTTTAAAGGGATAATTTATGACTTTGAGCCAATTTTTTGATTCCTTTCTGCTGCCATCTAACTTGGAAATAGAATTCTACCTAACACATTGATAAGTTTTAATCTCACAGTTCTAAAAATATTGTGTGTATGTGTGTGTGTGTTCTTGTGTGTATTTGTGTATGATGCTGGACATTGTACCCAGGGGATATGCTAGGCAAGTGTGTTATTAGTGAGGTACACCTCCATCCCAGAAAAGAGGATTTGAGGGTTGTATAGGCTATGTTTCCTTCAGTAGGATTTCTGCCCTAAAAACAGCATGTGTTCAATTTACTACATTCTGTGCTTAAAAACGACAGCAAAGAAATAATAAAGCATGCCTTTATAATGGAGGAGTTTGAGAAATAACACTGAAATTGGAGTTATCAAGATATTTATACTCCATTTTCTAATTTTATTCTGTAACTATAAAACAAGGCTATTTTCAGAAGATATGCGAATATATTTGGACATGGTTACTACCTAATTCTAGTAATTAACACTTTCACAACAGGATCTAATTTGTATGGCTTGCTGCTGGGCAGCTTGAATCACCTGTGGTACATGCATGACTGTCCCATTGGGTGCTTTTATATTAATTTTATTAGTAGAAAGGCCAATAAAAGTGATTAGAACCAATGGAGCAGAATGAAAACCCACAGGCTGGGAAAAAATTTTGCCAGCTGTCCCTCAGACAAAAGTCTAACATATAGAATATATAAATAACTCAAAAAACCAACCCCCCAAAATTTAAAGACCCAATCAAAAAATGGGCATCTGAAATGAATAAACATTTCTCAGATGAAGAAATAAAAATGGCAAATAAATATATGAAAAATAGTTCAACATCACTGGTCATTCAAGAGATGCAAATCAAAACAACACTAAGATTCCACCTCACTCCTGAAAGAACACTATTATCAAGAACTCAACCAACAACAAGAGCTGGTGGGGCTGTGGGGAAAAAGGTACCCTCCTCCACTGTTGGTGGGAATGTAGGCTGGTCCAACCACTGTGGAAATCGGTATGGAGACTCCTCAAAAAACTGTAACTAGAGGTTCCATTTGACCCAACTATTCCTCTGCTTGGTATCTTCCCAGAAGAACTGAAAACATCATACCACAGTGATATATGCACAACCATGTTCATGGCAACACAATTTGTAATAGCTAAGACTTGGAAACAACCTAAATGCCCAACAACTAAGGAATGGCTAAAGAAGATGTGGTTTTTCTACACAATGGAATACCACTTTGCCATAAAAAGGATAAAGTAGAGACATTTGTAGGTAAATGGATGTACCTTGAGGACATACTCTTAAGTGAAATAAATCAGACAATCATGAGTACACATTGAATTGTTTCTCTGATAGGAGAAACCATCAATGTAAATAAGGACAAAGAGGTATAATAGATATTATGTAAAAGAAAGATAATATTCAAGAGAGGAGAACCAGAAAGGGAGAAGGGGGAAAAGAAGGGAAAACAGAAAGAAAGGAGAAAGGGAAAAAATGGAAAAATGTAAATAAACCTGTAAACAGGGAAGGGTGGGGGAGCAGACGGGAAGGGTGGGGAAGAGGGGGGAAACCAAGATACATCATGTACAGGTAGAAAATAACCATGATGAATGTGATCATTATGTATAGAATGTACCAATATATGTTCTTGGTAAAATAAAAAAAAGTGATTAGATTCATCTGTACCACTAGTGGTACAAGCCACCCAATGGGACAGTCATGCATGTACCACCAGTTGTTCAAGCTGGCAGCAAGGTGTTAAATTTCAAAATGATGAACTATTCTACAATCTGCTGGTGCCCCTACCTAGTAAAGAATCATCCACACTACATAAATACACAAAGGTGTAAAGTGGGTTCTGGGTGTTTATTTGGCTAATCTTATTGGCATGATTGTACAAATGAGACTTTCTTGGTATAGACAAAAAAATAAACTTGCATTTTCTTGATGTCGAAATGTACAGGTGAAAGCTTCCAACAGATTTATTATTTGTCATCACACATAAAACTATTTCATTTAAATAGCTGATAACAAATAATGAGTAAATCCATAAAGCTGACTACTATATTTATGTCTGGCATATTCATGTTTAGTTCTGTTCTCACTTCATCTCTTGCTCACTTCAATTTTCATAGTGAATGAAGACTAAAAACTATGTCAATCCCTTTTCTATTTTATTATTCAGTAGGAAAATCAGTAATCCAGGGAAAAGCACAAGTACTTAACATGCAATAGAATGAAACAAGATTTACAAAAAAAATTAAATTACAAAGTAAGCTTTTTAATTGCTCATATTCTGCCAAAAGTTCAATTAAGTTGTATTATACTAACATCCATATATACATTACTTAGAAATCATACAATCAGTTCACTAGGCTTACTGAACACAAAATAAAACAGCCAGAGACAAATTCACTACTTTTCCCATATTTAGAGACAAAAATAATGCTTATTTCACACAGATATAATATCGGTTGGAATTAAATATTAAAATAACTAAAAATAAATGAAGGTTACATGAAAGAACAAAATAGAAGATAATTAAATATCATAAATCATTATTTTGGTGATAAAGATTGTCCACATCCAAAAAAAAGTAAAAAATCTGAGATCATCTGGTAATAAGAATTAAACAGAATATCTAAATTAAAAAAAAAATCCTGAATCCTTTGAAAGGTGGGAAGAAGCTGGTGGAAAACCAATACAAATGTACACAGTAAACTACACTTGAACTTCTATTTGTAAGTCAAAAGGAAGAAAAAGACATGATGCTCTTAAGAGGGAATAATTCAAGTTCCGAAATTTTGTTTAAAAAGGATTCACCACGCAGTGATTTAACAGTTTTATTTAGTAAAAGAAATGACAAATTATGTTTTCTCTTCAATTTATATTTAATGAGAATTATTTAAAAAATTTAGTCTTACCATTTTTGGAACACTTACAGTGTGCTAGGTAGGTAGCAATTAAAAAAAATAATCCCTAGCATAACTGGAGCTCACAACAGGAAGAGGGTCACAATTTTTGTGTTATTAATATTTTAATGAAGTGCATGATTATATACAATTTGGAAAAACAAGTGTGCTAGGTTTGTATGTTCTTGGGTACTCAGGGGGCTTAAATTGGTAGCACAGTAAACCAGAAAGACCAAAGTAGTAATAAAAGTTTGACACATTCTGATCCTAATAAAATTGTGAAGGTGCCAACACACTCTGGGACGTTGAGTCAGGATTGCAAGGTGGAGCCCAGCCTGGGAAATTTAGTGACTCAGGGAAACCCTGTGTTAAAAACTGAAAAGAGGCCTGGGGATATTGTTCGGCGAGAAGACACTGGGATTCAGTTACCAGTACTAAGGGGGGGGGGGTGTTTCAACAAGAATATTTAAATAGTCAAGATCTCGTGGACGCCTTAGAGTAGTTCATAAATACAAGTTCATTACAACTAAATTTTTATATTTCTTGAGTTACTTATAGAAAGATAATCAAAAGATTAAATATGCAGAAAATACATACTATCAGTGTAACAAAAATGGTAGATGCAACTGATACCAGTAAAACAGGAACAAATTTAGTGCTATTAGAGACGTGCACAGGGTCTCAACGGTACTAAGAATATGTAGAGAACAGTATTATTTCTTGAAGGAAATCATTGCTTCGGGCACTTTGCAAAAATTAATGGGAGTTGCACTGAGCCAAATCAAACTTAGCTGAATACAAAGCTGTTCCTACAGCTGGGATTCTCTCTAACTTCTCTCCCAGTGTCCTGAACCACCAGGTTAGGGGACAGAGGCTTCAGGAATTTGAACTCACCAGTCCCAGAGCCTCCAGTGAGACACACCTCATAGCGGTAGCTGTGCGCCAGGGTCCCCCCGCCGCTGACGTCCACCAGGCGGCCCGCAAAGTGGCCCTCGGGCGCCGAGCAGCCAGCCAGCGCGGACGCCCTGCTCCTCCTGCACAGCCGCACGGCCACGAAGAGCAGCACCGACACGAGGAAGAGCGAGGACACGGCGGCCAGCGCGACCACCAGG
>PVJO010035274.1:0-10086 GCA_004026905.1 Hystrix cristata | reverse complement strand
CTCCTGCACATATCATATAATGTTGCATATTTAGATTATGCCTGAATATATATACAGACACAAACATGATGACACTCATATCAATATAAAGTTTTGAAGTAGAATGATCCTGTAATTGTTAATAGAGTGATGGCTTTTCTAATAATTCAACTTGTATACAGCAAGATATATAACCTGTTTTCATTCTAAGTTTTCTCTTCTATAAAATTGTACAGGTTGGTCCACACGGTATCTGTGTCGTCTGGTAGCTTATAAACACATTTTATAACACGACTTGCAAAGTAAGGACGTACATATTCAATGAAAAAGCACATTGGGTCCTTTTTCAGTCCCCAGGATGTAACTGGTATTCTGTCAGGTGCAAATGACAGAAACCCAGTGTGACTGGATTAAGAAACAAGTGGTGTTCTATGAGATCATATTCTTTAGCTGATGTATGTTGTGGATCTCACCTTGGGCCAAGATGGGTGCACAGATTCCAGTGAAGCTGGTATTGTGTTGCTGGCCTCTTACATCTCTGTCTCTATCTCCCTGCTGCGCTCTTGATTACCTACTGTAGTGTAACATTAATAACAGGACAATGTGGCTAACCACAGTCCGGCTTCACATCTCACTAACACCCACTGTGAGAGGCTTTTCAATCTGCTGTTTGAACAGTTCCAGGGAACGCTAGAACTACATGACTTGGGACACGTGTCCAGTTCCTAAACTGATCATTCAGGTGTAGTGAGCAATTTCTCATGAGCTTCTAACCGAGAATCATCCATCTACACATGGAGCTATCAGAATCCACTTGTGAAAAGAGTTGGTATGAAGCCAGAAGATTGAACCAGACCTAACACAGATTTATCCCTAACACAATGTATATCACGTCAGTGAGCCATTCTGCTTGCAGTGGTAAAGACTGCACTAACTTGCTTACAAGTAAAAGACAAGATACACTGTCTGAAAGGTTTATCTCCTGCCACTCTTCAGCGTGAACCACTGCTTCAACCACTGCAAATCACTCCCAACATCACTGAACTTCAAACACTCCATCCCTGCTTAGCTTTTCAACTCTCACTTCTTCCTAAAACACCTCAGATGTCTATCTTGCATTTTTCACTACCTGTATCTCTAAATTTATGTTCACCAAGAAGTTAAAATAAATAAAACTTAAAACAAATGAAAATGAAAATAACAACCATCACATTTTTGCTGGTTAATATCATCGCCTACAATGCTAACATAGAGATTCTTTCCTAAATCCAATAACACCCTACGTGTCTGTCTACTATTTCATATCAGGCAATATATTTTCTTCACTTAGCTTTGAATTTGTATAAGTCACAATTTAATTAACCATATTTGATTCAAAATGACAAAATCCTTTATTAAAAAGACATCAGAAGGATTTCAGGAACTATAGAACCACCAGAGATCATTCTGAGCACCTCTTTTCCTTAGGGCTTTTCATGTCCAGTGCATGGTCTCCTTTTCCAAACATGCTGGAAGATATGCCAGCTTAAGTGTTCAGTTCACTTGCCTTGTGACCATGACTACTGAGAAGTGCTCAGTCTGTCCCAGGTTCCACTTTGAACAACCTGGAAGATGTTTCGGATCCAACGATCAGCATCCACACTCGTGTCAAAGGGTACTGGACAGTGGATTTCAGGGTCATATGGAAAGACATGGGTGCTGAGGGGTTTATTTCATGTATTTAAGACAGAAGCAGAAGCTGGCACATAATATAACCTTTGTATATGAATGAGTTCAAAAGGAGCATTTTTATGACACTACCTAGAATTTAGTGAATAAAACTTTCCCATCTCAGATGTAACAAATAGTTCCTAGTTGACATAAAACTTAACACCCCTCCACTTTGGAGAATCCTTAGGAACAACTGGCTTTTCCAGACTTCAGCTCCTTGCACTTTTTAATCTTTGTAAAAGAGATTTGTAAATCATGGTTATATGGGCTAAAGGCTCAGATTCCAGATTAATAGCACAAAGCTTTCTTATGGGCTAACACTGTAATTATTAAACATTTTTCCCTAAGGTTGTATTTTTCCAAACCAAAAAAATGGTTTAAGAAATTAAAGACTAGCTTGGATGTGGAAACATAGCTATAACTACAGGGCAAAAAATGTATTCTTCTCATAATATTAATGCGTGGTTATTAATAATGAGGACTTGCAACACTTTCCTCTAAATTATCCTGGCCATGAAAGTAAAATGTACAGATTACTTTTAATTAACACTGAGATACTGTGAATAAAAGACCAGGTTTGTAATAATTATAAAAGGTTTAAAATTTTTGTCCTGCATTTAGCGCTTTCCACTTTTCTTATCCTTGTTGTTGAAACCTCTTGTCCTGTTTCTTACTTATACAATGAGGATTTTAATACATTTCCTACATAAGTCAAAGGTAGGATGTGAGAGCCGAATTCATTTTCTCCTATTTCAGTGCTCATATAAACATGGAGTAGGTTCTCCCACATCCTTTTTGTTTTGTTTTCATTTTATTTCCTCAACTTCAGGCAATGGTGGTTTCAGCATTTCTTAGTAGGAGGAGCTAAGAGGAAGGAAGTTTTTGTTTACTTTGAAGCATATCTTTATGAATTCTACTTATAATTCAGAAACTGTTAATTCTTCTGGCGAAAGGGTGAGTGCACCAAAGGACATTTATGATGGGTATCAGGAGACTTTAGGGGAAGACTAAAGCCCCAGAGCCTTCCTTGGGATGAACATGATCCCCATTTAGTATCTGAGCTACTGCTCCACGTTTCTGGGCTGCTTCCCAGAAATTTTTTGGGAAAGAATTGCAGTAATTCTGATCTCCATTTTTTTCTCCCTGCAGAACAATGATGCCTTTCCTAAAGCATCTCTATGAAGCAAATGACTTCTGAACTAGCCTTTGAAGAAGATGTAAGATTTTTCTTGGAAAAGAAGTGAGGGAGGAACATGCAGAGAACACTCTTCCTGAATGCAGGGCACAGAACATTAATGTTTCTGAAAGGACAGAGAGTGAGGAAAACGTTCGTGCGTCATGGATCGATCTGCTCACTTACTGAAAACAGATTTCTATAGATCCAATAATCCCGCTTATCTTTGAGGGTATGTTCCAAGACCCCCAATCGGTGCCTGAAACTTAACACAGTACCAAATTCTATATATACTATGACTTTTTAACACATGCAAAACTATGCTAAAGTTTATAAAAGAAGTAGAATAAAATGTTGATTAGGACTAATAATAGGACAATGTAACAACACGCTGTCAACTTGGTTACAACTTATGAATTGTTTACTTCTAAAATTTTTAATTTAATATTTTTAGATGGATGTTGATGGGTAGATAAGAAATCTTGAAAAGTGAAACTTCAAGTAAGAGGGCTGCTGTGCCCTGGTTGGATGTGGGACTGTAACGATGGATTAAATATGATCCTGACTTTGATAGCCACAGAAGTTAATGGTTGCTGGTAGATGTGTGCACAATAAGAGGAAGACTAGTTCATAAGTAGAATCTTCAGTGTCAAGCAAAGGAATTCAAGGTTTATGCTCTCATTACTAGTAACAACACTCGTGTAACACTTATTGTACATTAGGCACTATTATTCACATTATTGTACATTAGGCACTATTATTCACAGATGTTTACATTCATTCCCTCATTTATTATTAGACTAACATTAGATATAGGAATATGTTTGTTATTTAGATTTTATGAGCGAGGAAACTGAGGTTCAGAGTAATTGTATCACTAGAATAAAGACTCAGAGCTAACAAAAAGCAGAACCAGGTCTTGGGACCAGACAGAGTGGCTTCAGAATGTAGTCTCAGTATTTGCAATTAGAAATATGGGGTTAAAATGTTGATGATTTTATATATGAAAAATCATCTTTTAAAGATGAGAGGAAACTAATTTGAAGATATGTTAGTATGTATCAGAATCAGAGACCAGAAGGCTACAAGCCCAACAATAACTCCTCTGTACGAACACAGCAGTGTTATGATGCATGAAAATGTTGTAGCGTAAAATGTTTACAAAGAAAGAGGAAATATGTTGATTTCTTTGTACTACTCAAGTGGGAAAAATGAGAGCGCTCACTTACCTGAGACTGTGTTCAGCAGTAGAAATATTATTGTTCCTCCTAAAAGTTATTGTTTAAACTTGTCCAAAAAGAAAAAGTAATCGACAAGTACAGCCCAAGCATTTCCATGGTTCTTCACTGAGGATGGACCATGAGGCTGTATAGTCACAGCACATCTCACAGTGAACCGCCTCATAGGAGCTTCTCCGGCACCTGACCTGTAGGGAGATGAGCACAGAAGAGCGGCCTCAATGAACTCAGGGCTCATTTCTCACTCAATGACAATTTGGGGTGATGTCACACACACAAATTGACCAATCCAGCCCCATTTCCAGCCTTGTCCTAGTTGAGCTTCATGCTTAGGACAATTGATGCTGACTCAGAGCTATTTCCAGTGGAAAGAGTTCTGAATGATCACATCCTGGAGAATCTTGGCCGACTTCCGCTCTATTCTCTCTCCTCATTTTCCCACAGACAGGCATGCCAATTCCAGATGATCAGCTTTCATTCGTTTTGAACTGTTTTCTTTCCCTGTGTGACCTAGAAATTCCCTCTGCCTTCGAACTATCTATGTATACTTATGAAGAATAAATAACTGTCAAAATTAAACTAATCACTAGATATAAGCAAAATTTAATCTTTAGTAGTGACAAAGCCTCATTTTAAGGACACAATATATCTGTCAGGCAAAATACCTGCTCTTGCTCCCCTCCACCATTCTCAAAACCACTTAGACATCTAAAGGAATTAGAATAACACTCTTATACCTACAGTTAGCATTAGACCCACAGGCTTCTGCCCCTAGAGAGAAAAAAACTGTATAATGCCCAACAGGAAAAAACAGAAGAGAATTCAGACTCTCCCAAATGGAAAAAGAGTTTTGTCCAGTATCTGTCATTTATTATTTCCTAACTAACTCCAAGATTAGTCACAGGACATTCATATTGATATAGGGGAAAAAATATAACTCCCAACCTGCTAGATGTCATTTATGCCATCTTTGTGTTCTCCAAAATCAAAGAATGAATTCTAAGGAACAAAGGAGGTTAAGAGTAGGAAATTTATTGAGAGAGAAAAAGAGAGCTCCTGAGAGACAAGAGGGGACCCGAGTGGGTTGACAATGAGCCCACTTTTCAGGGGAAGTTTTATAGGGCAAAATCATGAGGTGGGTATAATGTGTGTCAAAATTATGATTAACGAACAATATTACAAGTGTAGTCGCGCAGGTAACATTGATCCAGTGGGGAAGAAGGTCACATAGCAAATACACAAGGAAAGAACAAGGACTTTCCAGGATGGGGTGGATCTGGAGGTCTTGGTCACCCACCTGGGTGGCCTAGACTTTATCAGATCAGATGAGTGTGATCTTCAGTTCATTGTTTATCCCTCAGCCAGGGGTGTAGCTCTGATCATTCCATCCTTATTTGAGGCCTGACCTATGGATGGATGTACCTCTATCCATAGTTGTAGTGTATTCTCCTCTTGTGTATTGACTCTGTCAAGGGCCCAGATCTGTCTGACTGCCTATGATATTTCTACCTAACTTAGCTGTCTATAGTAATATGTGAATGAGTAGTGGAGCAGAAAGAAGCTGGAAGCATTTCACTGATGGATCTTAATCTACAGGAAAGGAGAGGTATTGTCCTCCTTCCTGCCTGCCTGACTCCAGAGCCCCTTGGCAATGCATTCTCCTTGCCCACAGAACGGAGGATGAGAAATTTGGCGGGCCTGCTTGCCCATCTCCTTCGAGACTGCTCTCCCTCCCCACCCAATCGGTGCTGACACTGCTCCTTGAAGTGTCAAATGAGCACTTAGGAATACAAATGAGCAGAACTGACTTCCCCTAACTCCTTCAAAACCCTAAAATTCATCAAGAAAATATTAGTTAAAACAACTCCAAGGCTGAAAATTTAATCTCTATTTGATTTTCCAGCCCACTTTTTTTTTTTTTTCCCAGTAACATTGCCAGACAGAGCCTGTTATGGAACCTGTTTTGAGCTTGAGCGATGATGTAGTTGTACTCCAGTAACAAAATGTCACTAAAGAGATGGCTCAAATTTGAATAGAAATCTTATTACTGTATATTACTGAAGAAACAGTACAGGAGATATATTAAAACTGAGAGATCAAATTATTTTGCAAGTTAAAATCCAAATATATTAAATTTCCTTAGAACTAAGATCCAAAATCAATTTTTTATGCTTGTTAGTTAAAATTTCAAGGATTTAAAGCCTCCCTAATTTTTTATTTGGCCTCGATGGGAAGGGTCTAGCCCATTAGTAGAGGCAGTATTCTTCCAGCAGCTGGAGATCTGGCTGTTTGTTTCAGAGGGATGTATTTCCTCTATGACTTCAGAAACCGTGTGTGTTCAACAGTGAGTCTTTGATGTTCCTCAACATTTTAAAGACTCCAAGAAGTTATTTTGAAAGATAAGGTTATCACGACACTGACATTGTATCCACAGAATTGGTAAACAATGCAGTCACTGTTCCTAACAGAGTTATCTTGGAGAAAATGATTTCCAGCTCAATTGTTTGCCTTGGCAAAGGCCATTGCAGAGACTTAGCATTTTTCTGAGATAAGGAAGATGCCTTGACTGATACCTTTTTCGGTGCACCGGTCAGTCTTTGCCGAATTCTGAAATCTAAGATTTGGAATTAAGCTCCATTGGTAAGATCTCTCAGCAAGAGGTTACTGTTATTATTTTTTTTTAGCATGATTCACTGTATCAGTAAAATCCACTACGGATGCTTCCTGGTAAGTCAGAATGGGTTTTGCCTTGTGTCCCTGCACGTTATAGTCAATGACACTTGATTACATGACTGCCTTAAGACTCAGGATTCCAGCAGGTATTATGTGCTATGGTTTGAATATGGTTTCCCCTCTCTGAAATGTTCACTGAAATTTAATATTTATTTTAAGGTATTAAGGCGGGGACCAGATGGGACTTCTAAAATGCGACCAGGCTATGTCCTTGTGAATGGATCAATCCTCGTGTAGGATTAATTAATTAAGGGGTCAGTGGCTAACTCGAGACCCGGTCTGCTATGAAAGCCAGTCGGTTGGAAATCTCCCTGCCCCAACAAGCAATGCCCTGCAGCACGTCAGGATGCTACCAACCCACCGGGAGCTCTGACTAGATGTAAGTTCTCAGCCTTGGATCTGAGCTTGGGGCTGTGATAGCTCTTTTTTCCCTGTAACTTTTCCTGTCTGCATATTGAGTCTTTAATGGCACAACACAGAATGAGACAGTACATACCTGAGTGGGGTTCTTTTGAGTCACGTGGGGAGTGCCACTCCATTACGAGCACGCATTTCCAGTCCTGAGACATGAAAGCAGGCATTTTTAATACCTAAAATATCATTCTATTTAGAGAGAGTTAACCCCCCTATAAGTAAGCAAGCAGTACCAAATCAGAATAACACCAGTGCTGAGAATGGAGGGTAGCAGTGGCTCTAGTCCTGAGATTTCTTTCCTCAGCCTGGTTCCTTACTAAAACTGGGAACAGCTAATCCAACCTCCTCCCTGGGCCTGGTGCTAACAATTTAAAACTAGAATGTACTTGTACTTTACATTCCAATAACAATCAACTCTTTTTCTTCAGTTACAGATGCCTACACGTTCTGGAGGGCCATTGTGATGTCTCCATTTATATTTTGTCTCTGACCTTTTCACAGAGGTCTCTGAAGTCACCATCTATTTGCACGGTTCGTACTCTCTATATATATGATCTCAGTACAGGTCAAGTCTGAAATTGTAAACTACAGTCACAGTCAGAGTAGAAATTTGTGGGAGTTCCAGAATCGTCCCCCAACATTTTTAGGCCAACTTTTCAGACGAATGTTACAGAACTCTAGGCACTTCCACAACAACCTGTAGTACCTGTTTAAAAAACCCAAACTGCACCCACCCCACGTTCATGAAAGTAGCTCGATGGCTAAAACTCAGCTGCACTGGGAAGTTCAGACTGCACATCTGTAAGATTAAAGAAAAAAGAAAACAAAAAAATCAGGATGACTCGTGGTTAGGAAATCATGGCTGACAGATATCGGTTCAAATCATGCCAAAAGCAAAATCATTTCACACATAATTTATTCTCCAAAATTTTACACCTTGCTCACTTCTCAAGGTCCATAACTCACATATCAGAGTTATGAGAGAGGAGCTAAATAAACAACATTCTTGTTTGTTGTGACCTCAGCCATGAACTATCTGAAAAATAGAGTTTTCAGCAACAAGAAGCGAAGTATCCCCTTTGTTAATAATAAAACACAGACTGAGGACAAGACTTGCATATGTAAGCATCCGACTTACTAACACTGAATCCTTGAGTTAGAAATGTTTACTGACTGTCTTAGTTACTTTTCTCATTGCTAAGATAAAGTGCCTGACACCCAAAGTTCAGGGAGGGGATGTTTATTTTGGCCCACAGTGTGTAAAGGTTTCAGTCCATGGTCTCCTGGTTCCAAGGCAGGACTGCATGGCAGAGGGGCATGTGGAAGAGAAACTGTCCATGGTATGGCAGGCAGAAGGCAGTGAGTAGCAGCAGCCAGCAGCAAGCTCCCTTTCCCTTCTATCCTATCCAGACTACAACCCTTTTGGGTGGTGCTACCCATCCCCAGGGTGGGCCTTCCCATTATCCATACTAAGAACAATGATAAACTAATTAGTGGACCAATCTGGAACCACACACCCCTAATCCCAATATCAAACACCCTAGATCCAGCCACCTCTGAAGAGCCCCATTTATGAGTATACCAGGCTTTGGGGGAACATCTAGACACAGGCCATAACACCAACCCAACTGTAGATCATCCTCCATGCAGTACTGTGCTATGGTCTGGTGGCTGCAGTGCCCCTCAAGGGTCTCTGTGCTGAAAGCTTAGTCCCAGGTGGTATTATTGGAAGTTGGTGGAACCTTCTAGGAAATGAGCAAGGTAGGGCCAAGTGAGGGGTTCTTGGGTCATTGGAAGTGCACCCTGGGGAGGCAGCTTGCATAGGACTCCTTTTATTTTTTCTCTTCCTGATACTAAGAATTGAACCCAGGGCTTCATGCTGAGCTACAACTCCAGTACTTTTATCTTATTTTGAGACAGAGTCTCACTCAATTGCCCAGGCTGGCCTTGAACTTGTGATCCTCCTTCCTCAGCCTTCCAAGGAGCTGGGATTAGAATACTTCACCTCCCTGTCAAGCCACATATGACTTCCTGATTGCTCTTGGGGGCCCTTGGAGGTTCGCATGAGAGTATTACTATAAAAAGAGCAAGCACAGCCTCCCCTGCTCTCCGCTTTCTCTGTTTCTGATTGCTTGTACACATGTCGTTTTGCTTGTATACACACTCCTGCCACAATAAGCTACCATCCGCATCCCTCATCATAGGTCAAACCAGTGAGGACACCCAGCCTCAGACTTGAAATACCCCAAACTGTGAGCAAAATAAACCCCTTTTATGGTATTGTGGATTGAATTCAGAGCCTTTGTACTGAGATACATCCCCAGCTATTTTTGTTTATTTGTTTGTTTGTGTTTCTTTTCCAGTCAGGCTTTCACTAAGTTGCCTGAGCTGGCTGCAAACTTTCAGTCCTTCTTACTCATCCTCCCAAATCTCTGGAGATTATAAGTGTGCACCACCAGGCCCAGACACAAACCTTTTCTTTTTCTAAATTGGGTACCTCGGGTATTTTATTGTAGTGGTACAATGCAGACCAACACAGGTGACCCTATAAAACTTGTAGGCTGGGGGCTCACACATAAGAACACACCTCCACAAGGCGCACTTTGAAGGCACACTGGTAACCGGGGACGAACATTCATTTTTTCCCAGATTGGGGATGATGCTGATGAGCACCTGGAGAAGCCTAGAGGAGACATATGTTTGAGTTGGGATCACCTGGTTTTCAGGTAGGAGATTGAGTGGGTGGAGAATGTAGGATTAAGTAGACCTTTACACTATAAAGAAAAAAGTACATTATGCTATTTGAGAAAGAACAAATGCTTTATGTTGTTTGGAATA
>PVJO010035273.1:0-10091 GCA_004026905.1 Hystrix cristata | reverse complement strand
CGCTTAGGATTGGTCCTTTCTGTATGGGGTGGTTGGGTGGTGGGTAACGCCCCTGAGCAAATTGGCGCCACGGACCTAATTGGGGACTCTAGTCAGGGGGAGGGGCCATTGTTTCGGCGGGAGACTCTGGCATAGAGACGGGGGAAGGGGGCTTAACCAGCAACGGCCATTTTGGCATCTGGGGAGGGTCATCCTAACACTCAGAATCACAGCCCAGCGGCTCAGGACCGCAGCTGCTCGGAATCACAGCTCAGGGTCTGCGGCGTCTCAGGATCGCAGCGTCTCAGGACCGCAGCGCCTCCAGATCTCAGCGTCTCAGGATCTCGGCGTCAATGGCCAGACTCCACGCAGGAGTAAGGCAGCGGAGACCGGGCGGAGGAGAGAGGGGGCGGGCGGGCTGGCGACGCTCGCCGTGAAGATGTTACAGCTCTTTTGTGATGTCCCGGCTCCTCGTCTTCTCTTGAGCGAATGCGGCAGCAAATGGCTCGGATAGTTGCCTTTTATCCCTTAGTCGCCACCCCTTTCGTGACATTGGAGGTTCGAAAAGTACGCGCTTAGGATTGGTCCTTTCTGTGTGGGGTAGTTGGGTGGTGGGTAACGCCCCTAGGTAAATTGGTGCGACGGACCTAATTGGGGACTCTAGTCGGGGGGAGGGGCCATTGTTTCGGCGGGAGATTCTGGCATAGAGAAGGGAGAAGGGGGGGTTTTCTTTTTGAGAAACCAGTGACGGCCATTTTGGGTATCTGTGGTGGGTCATCCTAACAGTGGGGAGGTAACTTAGCTTTTGAGATTCC
This sequence comes from Hystrix cristata, assembly GCA_004026905.1. Classification (NCBI taxonomy): domain Eukaryota; kingdom Metazoa; phylum Chordata; class Mammalia; order Rodentia; family Hystricidae; genus Hystrix; species Hystrix cristata. Next base: position 9,297 of record PVJO010035273.1, on the reverse strand, counting down.
CCGCTCCTGCCTTCCCAGGCTGTGAGTGACGATTCCTGAGCGGGCTGCCTCATTGACCCACCATGAGCATGAGAGGAGACGGCCTTTCTTTGCTGGTCTTTTATTCCAGCCTTTTCCTGTTGCTTTGTGCTCCCCTCCCTTTTTTTCCAGAGGCACATTTATGCTAAGGATTAGAGGGAGGAACCCTAAAAGTTTTTTGGGTTAGCCTTTCTCCTTTACAACTGAAACTTTCTATTTAAGTCCATAGATCATGAGTATCCGTCTATAAGGGTGGCAAAGATAGGAATGTCATCTTAAGTGAGGAACAGATACCCTGTCTCTGGGTCAGATGAGACTTTTAAGATCTTGCTCATCCAGGAGGACACACATGAGGACGTGGCCAGTCCAGCTGTCCTGAGTACAGTCTGCTGGCCAGCGGGGTCGGGAGACTGAACCTGAGACACGGTGGAAAGAACAGCCCTCTAGGAGATGCTAGAGGGAGCTATTTCCATAAACAGCACATATACGGGCCAAAACACTTAGACTTGAATTTACTGAATGGGAGGACATAAACCCAGTCCTCTTGAAAGCCATGGCTCCCCTTTTTGGGTGGCTGGGATCATGTCCCGAGCCGTGCACATACAAGTGGCTTATCAAGTGGTGGTTGATGCCATCCATAGAACTTGGTGAAGTCTATAGACTTACGCCTAGAAGGACTCCAATGGTTCACTTTTGTTTCCCTCACTATCTTACTCTTAGAGAAGGCCCCAACTTCCCAGTCCTCCCTTTTCCCCACCCCTAGATTTGATTCTTATGTGTGTGGGGGATGGGAAATGCACTGATGAATATGCCTTTATTAGGTATGTAATTTGTGATTGCTAGACAATAGATACGGAGTTTAATCTGTGAGTTCCTTAAATATATTGTAACTACCAGGTCAGAAGCTTTTCTGAGTAAATTTAGATGAAGTCTAGCCAGTGCTGGTATGAGAAAAGTTCCTTGGGTGACTAGAGAAAAAAAGGTTCCCAGACACTTCTTTCTCCTAGGGCCCAGGCCTGAGATTTTCTCCAGAGAATTACCTGTTTGTCCCCTACATCTCCAATGTGGCTTGTCTCTCTTGTGTCAGCTCACTCAAGACACTTAAAACAGTCCCTGTCAGGGTCCCCTCCTGGAGACTCGAAATACTTGTTTACCACTACCCCCTACTGGGGGATGACACTGAGCAGCTTGCTTACACTCAGGTTACAATGACACCTTAGATTACAGGTGTCACTGTTACAGTGACCCCCTCAGACAGTCTAGCCATTAAAAAAAAAAAGCATGGAATTAGTAATAAGATCCGGCCAAGCTTTCTTAAAGGGGCCTTCCGGTGCTCTCTCCATCGGAGGTGTAACACAGGCACCATTGTAAGAAGTGTTGTAAAGCCGGATCCAATTCCACAGGGACTCAGACTGCAGCGGGGTGCTGGCCTAAGTCCATAGATCGGTAAGTTGGATAATTCCCAACAATGGTAACGGCCTGTGAGGGATTCATGTTTCTGTGCACTTGAACTCCCTATTTGTTGTGTGCCCCATTGGGAGGACATTGTCGTGGGTTTGAGTCCCAGACAGGCTTTCTCCCACCATAGGCAGGAGGAGAGATGTCCTAGGTAAAGCCTCCTACAAGGTGGGATAAGTCCTAGACAGGCTTTCTTCCCTACTTTGATGGAGAGGGGGAACATTTGCACTTCGGTGGGTGTAAAAGTTTCCCTATCACTCTTTCTCTTTCTTTGGATGGGGATTGGACAATCAGCCATTCCACCTCGATGGCCCTTAGAATGTCTGCTTAGACACTGGAGAGATTTAGATTCCCAGAGTTTAAAAAGGAAGGCCCTTATCTTCTACTGTTCTAGAGCAAGGCCAGGCTATCCCTCAGCAGATCAGAAAAGGTGGCCACGTACAGGGGGCTATAAATTAGAACAACATACACCAATTAGAACTGTTTTACAAGAGAAAAATAAAAGAGACTGAAATAGCTTATGTCCGAATGAACTTTGTTCTTAGAGACACCCTGAGTAGATATCTCAATGTTAAACTGACACTTATCAGTTGTCTGTTTGGGACAAGTTTCCTCCACTTGTCTGAGTGGGGAGGGATCCAACTGTGGGGCCGCAACAAGATAAGAACACAACCTAGAGAAGCCCCCCTCTGTTTATGCCTTCAAAAGAACACAGACACAGAGAGATAGGAAAAAAAGAGCTCCATATATGGGTTATGTCATAAAGTAATAGCTATGCCTGATTCATAAAAGGCCATGGCCAGATATATGAGTGCACTCTGATTTACAAACAATTGTCTTAAGTGCCCTTGTCTGTCTGTCTGTCCAAATTTCGTGCCAATGACCAATAGTAAGGCCTACAGCTGTTTTGTTTGAGCTCAATGACTGCTTTTGCTTTTTGAAATTTCCATGGTAAAGACACTTTACATAGGTCAAAATATTTGTGTGTACAGAGTAAGCTGAATTATAGATAAAATAAGTGTCATTTATTTTAAAGACATGGTTCAATCCAGGTTGCCAGTCAATCAAGGTGATATCAAGGTTTGTTTTTTCTTTTTCTTTCTTTCTTTCTTTCTTTCTTTCTTTCTTTCTTTCTTTCTTTCTTTCTTTCTTTCTTTCTTTCTTTCTTTCTTTCTTTCTCAAATGCAGTGCCTGTTGTCGTCTATATACAATAATTTGAGATTCTTTCATTAGTCAAAAAAATATAATCTGGTTCTCATGAGTCATCTGAAAAATTAACTAAACCGTGATTCCTTGGGCTTGGGAAAACTACTGGACAAGACTGCTTGGTGAATAAAGAAGCAGCTGCCTGGAAAACAATTATTCCCGTTGTTATTAGAGACACACCCCCAATAAATAATATTGTTATGTTTATATTGTCATTCAAGCGTTAAATGATAAATATTTTATTGTAACATATTTAAATTGGTTGTCATGGTATTGTGATATTTTACATTGGTTAATTTTCTATAAATAGAACAATAAGGTTCTTTTATTAAAGGATGCTCTTAATATAAAACTAAATCAAGAGGTAAAGGTTTCTATAGTTGTGACACTTGTCATTGCTGATTCCCTTGTATATTGAGTATATTCATGCTTGCTGTGTGTACAGGTTTTCAAAAATGCAAAACTAAGATTGTTCGTGGCTCTGTTCTTTATTCCCTTTCTAAACTCAGATATCAGCCTTTCTCTTTTGTTCTAGCTACTTGTAAAATGAGATACATGTCAAGTTAACATGAACCCACCTGACAAATGATAACTTTTTTTCTCTTTGAAAACTTATATGATGTATGTTATTTGTGTCATGACACTCAGGTACTAAATGGACTGGACAAGGTCACACTAAAAATTAAAGGTTAGTCATTAATAACTCTGGCATCTTATTAAGAGATAACAGATTAAGTAATAGGTTTCTATATGTGATTTAATAGCTTATAATGAGCTATGATAACTGACTAGAGCTATTCTATACTAAGATGGGACATCTAGGTACGGTTCAAAAATAAGGTCATCATGATTGTCATGCTAGAATGCTATATGGTTATAGATCTCAAGATTTTTTTTCTTGTAAAAGTTTACAATTGTTACCTGTTTCAAGAACTAATTTTGAGATAATTGTTCTAAGATAATTGTTATCTCTCTAAAGACTACTTTACTACTTAAATAGACTCTTATGAGAAGCTGTCAGGCCCTATAATACTCATCATCAGTCAAAGGGGCCTACTAGAGACTGCTTCAAGATCTGCGCCTCATTAATGGAGTTGTGGTGCATTTACATTCATTTGTGCCCAATCCTTGTACTTTATTGACACAGATTCCAGCCTCAGCCAGCCTCTCTTCTGTCTTAGATCTTAAAGATGCTGGCCAGGCCCCTTTACTAACTTCTTCAAAGAGACCGACAACTTAGACATCCTAAAAATAGCACAAGGAAGGACTTGTGATTATAAAAACTGAATGTTGTGTGTACCTTACTGATTTTTCTGCTAAAATCCTGATGGCTGTTCATGATGTTAGATGACAGGTTAATGCTATGTCGGATTGTAAAGCTCCTTAGACCATTTTCTCACCCTCCTTGTGAGGGGCTATCACTAGTTCTTCCTGGTAGAAACAATTGTTGGCTATATCAGTAATAGTTTTGCTGGTCTTACTGTTCGGCTCACACATGCTTGACTGGCCCTTTACTTTCATCTCCTCCAGATTTAAAGCTATAAGACAGACTATATATCTAGACAAAGTTATAAAATCAACTGCTCCCACTGTACCAGCAAACGTAATTTATCTTCTCTTGCTGAGTGTTCAACAACTAAGGTTTGGGGTACCAAAAGTAATAGGTAACTGGGCTAAGAAGACAGCCAGTATTTTGGCCCTGGCCCTCCAAGGTCAATAAAGACCCAGGGCATAAGGGGGCCTTACTACAAGACAGCCTTAGTGAGTCACACAGCCTCCTGAGCAAGGAGATTGTTAGATCACTGAGTGTTGTGGGAGAGAAAAGTGAATTCAGAAAGTACATTTCCAAGTTCTTTATTCACACAGGCGATGAATTGCAGGACCAAATTTTAGAGCAATAAGGAGGTTTATTTAAGTAACAAAAGGGAGACTGGTTTGGCCAGGTGGCTAAAATCACCAGCCTCTGCTTCGGTTAGGGATTTGAAAAGGCCTGGGAGGCCGAGAGCTAGAGATAGAGCATGGGTTAGGGAGAAGAGGGCAAAGGGGCTTAAGGGGGCAAGAGGGCAAGTGCTCAAGGGAAAAAGGAGAAGGGGTGAGCTCCAGGTGCCATTCACATTTATCTGGATTCTGTTCTCCTTAGAGTTTCTGGATCCTGTGAGAAGAAGGGTGACTGGAATTTCATGCCCCAGGCTGACATCAGGTCAAGGACACTCCCCAAGGTTATGTCCATCTTCCCAGCCAGGTCAGACCATGCCCTATTCCTACCTCACACCAATGTAAGGAAACCTGAGTTCTCCGACTTTCTGAATGACACTTAGTTTCTCAATGTTCAATTTCTGCAACATTTCTATTGTGACCTGAGCATTACTGGCAGAACTCAGTCTGTATTTTGGGTCACAGCTCATGTCTGTTGCTCAGAGCTCATAGTTTCTTCATGGCATCTCGGATGTTGTTTTCAAGCATTCTGTTAGAAGCCACTCATGCAGCCTCATTTAGCTGTGAAAGGAGGCAATTACAGAGAGCTTGTTTCCCGTTGTGTTTTCAGAAGTATTGCATTGAATGGCCTTATATTCTGAGATTAGATCTCAGAAAGGACAACCAGGAAACACTAAAGAATGAGGTTGGATCATACTTTTGTGCCCTAGTAGTCAGCAGTGATCAATGGGACCTGAGTTCACTGCACTGTGTGGGCGCATGAACTTGACACCCCATGAACTCAGCCCAGCTCCTGGAGATCTTAGGGGCCTCCCCGAGCACTGCAGGGACCGGGAACACTGCGGACCCCGGGAGCACAGCAGCTTCCAGGAGCACAGCAGCCTCCCTTCACTCTGGCTGGGCAGGTTGGAGGCAGCACTGTGGCTCCGGGCTAGCTAAGGACTGAGTCTGCAGGAGGGAAGCACTCCTTTGGGGTGACAAACCCTGCGAGGGCCTTGGGGCGACTTCTCCAGACATTTTTCATGAGCAGCTGGTCAGGTGCTATTATTCTTTGGAATGTTCGCAGGTGTGTTACTCTTTCCTTCCTCAAGTAATAATTTCAGAAGAGCTATTTTATGAAAGTGTTTGCCACAGAGGAATGTAATAGCTAGAAATCGTGATGCTGTGGTGTTTTTACAGATTTAGGGTTGTTTGCAGGAACAGTCCCTACACAGATTGAGAGAGGAACAAACACAGATGCAGTGTGAGAGAAAATATGAAACGCCAGGACTTTTCCATTGGTGGGTCAGGCCACAGTAGGGCGGTTAGAAACGGAGCTCCACTGCAGTTAGTGCCGCTGACTCCGCTGACTGCACTACACAAAGCAAATTCGGTCTGTACAGCTGACTTGAGCTAAGACACGCAGTGACCAGGTTAATGAAAGAAAGTTGATATCTTTGTGACGCAAGCTTAGTTTGCCCTGGAATCTATATTTAAAAAAACACTCCAACTCCCCTCTTTTTTTAAACTGATCTGAATTACTACTTTGGAGAAAATACACAATTTAATGACGTCAAAACCAAGAAAAATAATTTAGCAACAGCATTGGAATATTTTAGGTACACATACAGAACTGTAAACAATCTTGAATATAATGTACAAAAATAATGTCTATTTTACCAACTAATAGTAAATATTTTTGAGCACGATGCTCTCTTATTGACCAAGAGGAACACAGCTTTTGACAGTTTATGGCTGTAACAAGTATGCATGGTAACAATTAGCAAAACAGGTAACTTTAAGAACATATTAAGATAACAATAATTACTCTTTGTTAGGCTGACCCATTCCCTGCTCCCCAGCGAGTCCTGGTTTCTGGGAAAAGAGGCCCTGAGCCATTACCAAGAAAAATGGCCCTTCCAGCCAGTACAAAGTTCCAAGAAAGTGGCCCTCTGGCCCGTTACAGAGTTCTAGGAAGGCGGCCCCCAACCTGCGGGCGCCAAAACTCCTCTCATACAAAATTCCCGCGCACACGAAGAGCAGGCTTTATGCGTGGGAAAAGCTGTATATAAGGCCCTCTGATCCAGGTGTCAAATGGGCCATCTCTCTACCTGCGAGAATGGTCAGTCTAAATCACCCCTGACAATAAAGCTTCATGCCTGGCTAGCTGCTGTCAGCCCTGATGATTTGTCTGAGCACTGAACCAAACCCTGACACTCTGCATTTTGTTAGAACATTTTTTTTAAATAAGGAAATGACATGATATTTGTGTAGTCTGACTTACAAAACAAAATTTTGAAGATATATGTAAATATGAAATTTTTAGAGTTTAATTCTTCGACATTTTATCTTAAAGGGAAGGTAGAGTACAAGAAACTATTTAGATAACTTTTTTAATTTTGAAGACTAATATTCTCATATACTATATTTTTAATTTCTTGAATATATTTAGACCAAACTATTATTAATTGAAAAGTTTTATTTGTTATATTGTTAATGCACATGATTGATTTATAATAAAAGCATAATGAGTACATTATTATAGAATTTTGCCACCCATATATAGATAGCCAGTACTTTTTAAACTCATGTTATTAGCTTATATTTCTATCGAAAACTAGGTCACGTACTCATATGAACACTGTACATCCATAAAAGAACATATATTAAAATAGGAAAAACCCAAAATTCTTGTTTTTTAACACTGTAAGGGTTTTTGTAAAAACAAAGTGATTAAAATCTCATTTCAAGTGTTCTATTGTAGCAGAGAGAAGACAGTAAAAAGTAGCCTATCATAGAGAAGCGAGCAAGCCCTTTAACATCTTTTAAACTATTAGCTTTATGCATACAAATATTTACAGGCCAGGTTTATTAATTCTCTATAGCAAAAGACTTTTTAAAAACTCTTACTACAATATTAAATGAGTGGTGATTATGTAAATTGTTAACCTATGGTATCTTAAAATGATGAACAGATATCACCCTCAATCACCAGACACTTATTGTTTAAAGCTCATTTTTAAGTTGATCTATACTTTCACAAGATTTTTTTTATTTTTTAAATGTTTATTCTTCCTCTGGAATAGTTATGTAAACTTAATAAAGCACTAGATATCTATTGATATTATATCAGTGTAATATATATACATATAACAATTTATGAAATTTACTTAATAGAAATATATTAAAATTTTAAGAGATAAAAATATACAAATTTATATTTAGCAAATGTTTAAGTGTTTTTAGTATTTTAACTTCCTTATAAATTACTTATGTTTTCTTTATACACTATATATAACTTAGTTTTAGCAATTATCTCTATACATTGCTCACCAAAAGCAAAACATCTTTGCCTTGCAAGCACAAGGCCCTGAGCTTGATCTCCAGCACCAAAAAAAAAAGGTAAAACATCTGACAAGCACAAGTTAATGTCCCAACACAATTTTTGTTGATGAAATAACTATCAAAAGTCATTATCAGCAAACTGTATTAACATATGCTATAACTGAATGTTATTTTTAAATCTTTGAAAGTTTTTTGGAACTTTTGGAATTGAATATCGTATTTACATTGATTCCAATGAATATTTTAACCAAAATGTCATGTCACCAAATGCAAACTCTTTAGGACAATAAGAGTATCCAAAAGTGAGTTTCACTGGGAAATTATAAGAACTTTATTAATCATGGATATTTTATTTAAATTGGCAGATTTTCCCCCTTTTTCACCACTTTTAAATAAATTGTCTTCTCTAAATTAAAAAAAAAGCTAAAAAAAAACTTTCGAATGCTCCCTACTTGTTGAGTAGCTATCATCTCCATTTCCCTCCTTTTTCACCACTTTTAAATAAACTGTCTTCTCTTAAAAAAAAAAAAAATATGACAGAGGTGAGAGCTAGAAAAATCCACAAACTATAGGGATTCTTTTACTTAAAAGTTTAAATTGCTTAGTTTCTCAAAAAATGTCACAAATACTGGTGCCACATTTGTGACTTTTGGTTTGTCATTTGAGAGTTGTGCATTATTATTATGTAACAATGGACACAGCTATTTTGGGAAATTAAGAGGAAGCATAACATGGTGGGCAATGTTTACTCAGATACAACTAAATAAGACAAAACTTTCTAGTGTGTGTGTGTGTGTGTGTGCTGGGGATGGAACTCAGGGCCTTGTGCTTTCTAGGCAAGCACTTTAAACTAAATATTTTAAACTTTTAAGTAAAAGAATGCCACTTGAACTAAATCCCCAACTACAAAAACTCTTTTTTAAATAGATTTAGTAAGAAAGCTCTCCAATAGACTTTAATTAGATAATGTCTAATAAACAACAACTTTTAAACTGCTTTCAATTTTTAATTGAATAAATCATAAGAGATGTCTGTTACCTAACTGTCCCGACCTGCGGGACAACAACGGGGGCCGAGGAGACCACCTAGAAGAATGAGAAGGGACAAGGAGCGCGAGAGATGGAGGCAAGACAAGGATTCTGATCAAGCCTCAAAATTTTTTATTGCTGTAGCCGGATATATATAGTTAGGGCAAGCAGGGCAGGGCTGGATACGTCATAGGGTGGCTAGGTGCTGATTGATTCTAAGCTGGTGGCGGGGTTTGAATATCGGCGCGCGCGGGAGGTTTGAACTTGGCGCGCGCGGGGCTCTGTTGGCGCGCGCGGGCTGTTTGAACTTGGCGCGCGCGGGCTTTGT
>PVJO010035272.1:0-10091 GCA_004026905.1 Hystrix cristata | reverse complement strand
CTCTCCTGCCAGCCCCGGCCGGTGCGCAAGGCTCGGAGCTGCGGCGCGGCCCTTCCGCGCTCCCAGCCGGGACTTCCGCGGAGCTGCCCGCTGCGTCGGCCCCTCCCCGCTGCCCAGACGGCCCTGCTGGCCAGCCTGCTTTCTGCAGTCCGCTGTAACCGAGTTAAATCCAACTGCTTCGCAGATCCCGCGTTCTCAGAACCGTTCTCCAGTAAAACAAGCCAGGGCTCTTAGACAAGCGCTGACTCCAGGGCTGGGGCCGGGAAAGACCCAGAAGAACCTGGGGCTTCTTGTGCCAGACAGCAAAGCAGGGCTGGGACAAGGATGGGGCGTGGCAGCAGGCACAGGGTCTACCTCTGGAGCTCCCCACAAGCCAGATGTGCTACCATCTGAGCAGAAGTGACCGCATGGGTTATAACCCATAAAGTAAGGGAAGTATCGGAGAGGCCCTACAGATATGAAATACTTGATTTGAGTAAATAAACAAGGAAATCTTTTTGGGTTTTTTTGTTTGTTTTTTGAGTCTCACCAGGCTGTCTGAGCTCACCATGTAGTGCAGACTGGCCTCGAACTCGCAGCGATCCTCCTGCCTAGGCCTCCCAAGTGCTGGGATTACAAGCATGTGCCACCACGCCCAGCTTTTTTTTTTCCCGTAGAATTCCAATTAAGTGTGGAAAGTAATGTAAACAGAAAATGCACATTTGGTAAAAACCACAGTAATAACTGTTGCAAGCAACAATCTTCAGCAGATGCTAAAATTAGTGGGTAAAATTATGATGAGAAACAGGATACTTATATAGTCATAAGGTATCTTCCCCCAGAATATTTATTAAATATGGAGGGAAAATAATAACTGTACAGCAGAGAGACCAGGGAGACACCACTGTAACCGGATGACCAAAGTTAACACAGTGAGTAATTACACCCATCAATCTCACCTATCCTGATCTCACCTGTCCGGAGAAGGACGTGTCATGGCTTCTGTCACATCCTTCCAAACGCATACTCTCATCTAATTATGAGACAAATTGTCTAATTATCAGGTAAACCCAAAGCGAGGAATATTTCTCAAAGTGATTGGCCAGTGTCGCAGTGATGGGAAAGGTTGAGGAACTGACCCCGAGTGACAGAGACTGACAGCCCTGTGCGATCCCAGATGGTTTCCTGGACTGGCCACGGCATCAGAGGAGCCCGGAGGGAGGGCGACAGGGAGCCGCACGGGGGCAGCAGGGCAGGCCCCATCTGGGGACCACGCTTTCCTCCCAGCGCCCTTGCAGTCTCGGTGATGGGAAGCACACAGGCTGCAGAAGCAGCACGGTCCAGCAGCCCTGGCTTCTTTCTTCCTATTGCTTTGTCACATCGTCTTCCGTCTTCCGTGGCTGCCTTTGTCCTCAGGCTGCTTCCTTTCTGATGGACGAATGGCTCTGAAGTTTCATTCTCCACATCTGGCTACTCCACTGGAGGACAGTGATGCTCTTCTGGTGATTCTCTATTTAAAAAATAAGAACTTTTTCTCTGCAAACAGCTCTAAAGTTATCCTCCTGTCCTGTCAGCCTGAATTGAATTACAAAGTAACCTGCGAGCCAGGAAATGCCGTGCACAGGCTTGGCAGGAACAGTGGGATCCCTCTCCAAGACGTCAGATTCCACAACCCCACTCAGGAACTAGAGGCAAGGGGCTGGGCAGGGGTCCACTTCTCTGATGCACATGTTGGGGGGTTCCTAAACAAACTCGGGGTGCTGCTGGAAGGACACAGACAGAACGGATGCTGCATAAGTAAGAAACTGTTCACAACTCTAGGCTGAGGGTGTAGCTCAGTGGTGGAGAGCTTACCTAGCACGCCTGTACCCTGGCTTCAATCCCCATTAACACACACACACACACAAAGAGTAAACATTACTTTGAGCTGGGTATGGTGGCACATACTTGTAATCTCAGATTTTGGGAAGCTGAGGCAGAAGGGCTGCTGTAAGTCTGAGGCCAGCCTGGACTACAGAGCAAGACTCTGCCTCGAAAACAAACAAACAAACAAACAAAAAACTGAAAAACAACTCCAAGCAGCATTCTCTTTTGCAATCATTTAGTGGAGTTTCCGACAGAGTGGAGAACGTGCCTGGCAGCAGGCATGGGCTTTCTGTCCCTCCTGATGGTTGTATTTCTCATTGTCAGTGAGCCAAAGGGCATGAATCTGCTGATGCGGCAGACTCTCAGGGCTGACTAGAACAAGAGCCCAGACCACTGGGGCTGGCGATTTAGCTCAGTGGTTAGAGTACTTGCCTTGCAAGCACAATGCCCTGAGTTCGATCCCCAGCACCCAAACAAACCCAAACAACAAAAACACCCAGACCACTTCAGATGTCTTCCTCATGGAGAGAGTTTCACAGTGCAGCCACCAACACACAGATGTTTCAGGTCCTGTGATCTGAGGGAGACACTTGCTTCACTAGCTCCTCCAGGGAAGCCCAATCCAAGGGTTCTGAGACTAAATTGTGCCCAAAGGCCTGTGTGATTAAATGTCCTCTCATTTCTGCTGCTTTGCCTTCTTCTCTAGCTTTATTAGTATCTTCTCCAGGACAGAGTCCAACTTCTGTCTAGACTTTGGGATCGGGTGTGTTTTCTCCCTAAAATACCCTCATCGCTATGTGCGTAGAGACCGGACTCGGGCAGATCTGCCTGCGATGCAGACGGCCCCGCCGCGGCTGCTGCGCGGATGTCCAGTCCTGCCGGGCCGTCTTGCGGCTACTGACTGGGTGCCGCTCGGCAGTGTCAGGGGGACAGTCGGCAGGACCGCAAGGTTTCCGCAGTGTCCACCAGGGGCCAGAGCGCTGTGTTAGCGCTCCGAGGCTCGATGCCCGCCCGGAGGCGCTGGGGCTGGCTGGGGGTGTCGAGAGGGTGTGCCTAGGGAGAGCCCAGCCTGACTGGGCATCTCATTGACCCCGAAGCTTTCTGTAGATTTATAATGTTTTTAAATTAAAATGTTTGGGTACCATGTGTGTGATCACACCTTGAACACCAACAACTCGGGGCCTTGGGCGTGCTAGACAGGCCAGGGAGTTTTTTTGTTTTCTGTTTGAAAAGCCTTAAGCCACCATGCAGTTCTAACTTAGGCCACAGCCTGGGTCGCCAAGACTGCCTGCAGGGGACGAGCAGGTCACGGTCCTGGAGGCACAGCAGTAAGAGCGCAGGCTTGACTTCCAGAAACGCCCTGGAGGACCCGTAGTTTAAGGAGTAACCTCCCTCGCCCCTCCGGCCACCCAGTGCTTCCCGGCAGAGCCGCAGACCAGCCAGCAGGCGCTGGGAGCACCTGGGGAGAAGGCGCCCTGCATTGCAAAGACGGTTCTAGAGACCAGCCCATGCATCTAGCCCAGCCAGTCCCCCCAAAAAGAGAAAAGACGGGCTGGGGATTAGGCGCAGTGGTAGAGCGATTGCCGAGCAGGCACAAGGCCCTGAGTTTGATCCCCAGCTCCCACCCAATGTAATGTATTTTAAAAATTACACGCATATATATTATTACTTTATAGAAATATTATAAAATGCCACTTGAGATCATTTATAATTACATGTGTTAAAATATGAAAAATAGGTGTTTACTTGAAGTTACGTTTTTTTTTTTACTCTTCTGGTACATAAATGCCATTATTTAAACAAAACAGTAGGATTACCCCACAGTGGCAATTAATATAAATTAATAGAGGCTGATGGTGTTGCTCAGTGTTACAGTACCTGCCAGCATGCACCCATCCCCCGCACTGAAAAAAATTGTTTTTTTCTTCTTTTTTTTAGTTTTTTTTTAGTTTGTTTCTTCTTGTCCTCTTATACAGCAATTTATTTATTTCATTATTAGATACTTAAACTTTGCATTATGATACATAAATGGAAGACTTTTTACACTTGATCTTAGCCAAAAGGCCAAGAAGCGATGGACATGTTTTTAAAAGGAGGATGAAAATACAAAGGACTAAACTAGTCTTACCAGTGTTTAATAAAAATGTCACTCTGTCTCAGGACTCAGTGGGGCGTTTGTGTTCTTTCTGCTCCTTGCCCGCGGCCCTTAGGCGCTCCATGAAGGCTGGTGTGAAGCCCTCTGACCCACTCTCTCCCTACTCATTCCTGGGCTCCGTCCAGTGTGATGGCAGCTGCCTAGTTTTCTCCTGACAGAAGCATTTCCACATGGAATGCTCAGGATTTTACATGCTAGCAACAGCAGGCTTCTAGGTTTGCAAGAATTAGTCTCCAAGCTCGCCAGAAATGTCCTTTCATTTGTGTGCAAGAGCCAATTCTAGTAAAGCAGCCACGGCCGTGTTTTGCACGGGTAAGTTCATCATGCGGACGCCCACATCTAAGATGTCCAACCTTTTAAAACATTTCAGAACACTCCGGACATCACCACTTAAACCTCTCTCTTCCTCTCAGGGAAAGTGGTTTTAAAGTGTAGGAATCAACTGGACATAGTGAGTACACCTGTAATCCCAGAACTCCGGGAGGCTGAGGTAGGAGGATCAGAAGTTCGAGCCCAGGCTGGGCAACTTGGTCAGTTAGCAAGACTCCATCTCAAAATTTAAAAAGGTCTGTGAGCCAGACCTGGCGGCACACCCCTATACTGCCAGCTCTCAGAAGGATCCCCGAGAGTTCGAGGCCAGCCCTTGAGACTTTGTCTCAAAAAACCAAAAATAAATTAATTAATTAAACAAAAAGAGCTGGTGATGTAGCTCACTGCAAAGACCCTGGCCAGGTTCATTCTTCAGTACTACGAAAGCAAGCAAGGAAGGAAGAAAGGTAGGGAGTTCCAGTCTGGGCAATTTAGTGATTTAGTGAGACCTTGTCTCACAATAAGAAATGGAAAAGTGGCTGGGAGTGTAGCTTGGTTGAAAAGCTCTGGGTTCAATAGTGAGTACTGGGGTGAAAAAAAAAAAGCACAGAGGTCACTCATACTTGTGAAATTGAAGTTGGATTACAAATAAATTATAGGAAGAGAAGGTTCTGTTTAAAGTGGTCATTGTGTTCTGGTGTTTTGTTTCCAAAAAAATGAGTCACTTCTCATTTTATGAGACTTCACCGCTACCCTCACATAACGTGGAGCAGATCAGGTACAGTCAGTTCACTCTTTTCCACAGTTCTTCTGGCCTTCTCCGAGGTCATCAAACAACTTGTAAATTTCAGCTGGACCTGTTGGAGTCTGAGTAATTTATTTACATATGCATTTATTTTTGCAGTAGTGGGGACTGAACCTAGAGCCTGGTAGTGTATGGTAGGCAAGTGCTCTATTGCTGAGATAGTCCTTTTCTTTCTTTCTGTCTTTCTTTTTTTTTTTTTAATTTTGAGACAAGATCTCGCTAATTTGCCCAGGTTGGCCTCAAACTTGCAATCCCCCTGCCTCATCCTCCTGGGTAGCTGGGATTATAGGTGTGCATCACACATCCAGAGAACTGGGTAACTGATGAAGAATAGAGCTTTATTTAGCTCACAGCTCAGGAGGCTGGAAGTCCACGAGTGGTGCTGGCATCCAGTGTGGACTTTCCTGTCACATCATAATGCGCAGAGGGTATCACCTGGCAAGACAGAGCAGGTGCTGGCAAGAGCTCACTTTTCTTACAGAGCCGCTCCCAAAATAACCCCTAATCTCTTCACTCACCAGTGGCCTAATCCGCCCATGAGGGCAGAGCCCAAACACGAAGGCCCAACCGCCTCCCAGTGATTCCACCTTCAAATACCAAACGTGTATGATTTGGGGGATTGTTTCTTATACTACATTCAAACCACAGCAAATTGTGATCCTTTCCTCCATTTTCATTCTCAATATATTTACAAATTTGAGGACTTTTGTTGTTGTTGTTGTTTTGGTTTTGTTTGTTTGTTTTCTGGTGCTGGGGATCAAACTCAGGGCCTTGTGCTTTTGACACAAGCACTCTAACCACTGAGCTAAACCCCCAGCCCCTTGAGGACATTGCTCTCTTCCCATACTTTCAAAATATGATTTGGGGGCTGGGGCTTAGCTCAGTGGTAGAGCATGTGTGCAGCACACACAAGGTCCGGAGTGTGATCTGCAGCACGGAAAAGAAAGGAAAAAGGAAGGGAAGATGTGATGGCAGGCTGGCAACAATGACAGCCATCCTGCAGGTGTACATTTAAAAGACACAACACGGAGCCGGGGACGTGGCTGCACCGTACACTGCTAGCCCTGCACAGGTGACACCCTGGGTCCCATCCTCAACAAAAAGGAAATCCTTTCCTTCTACTTTTTAGAATGTCAAAATCTCAGTAAGAGCTTTTGCATGTTTTGAGGAAAGTGAAAAGCAGCCAGAAGCCTTCATTCTGAAAACTTCAGTATCACAGGGACCTAAGCCCACTCCCCTCAGTGGTGTGAGCACGGGATGTGCAGGACATTTAACTAACATCTTTTCCTTTTCTCCAGGAAAGAGTCCATAAAGTGAATGGAATTTACAAAAATTTTCTTTGGCCAAATATGCAGACAGATGGGCAAAGTCTCCTTTGTATGTGGACAAGATATCATCAACATTCTTTTGTTTTATAGTTTCTACTATTTCATTAAAACCTTCACAGAAATCAAAACCTCTTTGAAACTCCATTTTTCAAATCAAAATACTTAATCACTAGGGGAACATTTTTATCGCAATGTTTTGCTGCGGCCCTTGGTAAGCTGTAAAGTGCGCCTGTTGGGTGGATCCGACAGCCAACTCTGCGCTCTGAAGGCCCTCACAGCTGTCGCTGAGATTTCTCCTATTGCTCACCCACACGACATTTCACTTACAGCCTTTGAATGAAGAAACGTGACTTAACTTTTTATAGAACACTCGAAGACACAAACATGCAAGTTCATTGATGTGGTTTGCTCAAGCTCATTCAGTGGTCACTAATTCCAACTAAGATTGGGATCTTTGGGGGAGACAATATGTTTTGATGAATTTAGAAGGACTCGCCTGTCTCACTGGGGACTGGTGAGACTGAGTCTCACATTCCTTCTCAAATGCCCAGTCCCACATTCTTTTCCGCAGGTCATCCAGTACCTCTGTTTTGATCTCTATCTCCCTATCTCAGGTGTATGTGTTATTCCAACTCTCACTGAAATAACATTCCTCAGCCTTGCAAATGACCATTGTAGTCATCAGCATTTTCATTATCTTAACACTGAAAAAGCATGATTCCAATATCCACTGTGTTAAAATGAAACCAGCACTCCGTCAGTACAAACTACCACAACGAATCCTCAGGCAAGTGGATGTTCACGCGCAGGATGGCAAAGCATGAGTTGCATCACTGGGAACAAAGCAATAATAGATGATCCATGACTGTGATTACAAATCATGGTTACTGTCGCCAGCAACAGAGACCAAGGAAGATACTGTGCCCGTTTGGTATTAAAACGAGCGTTGCTTTCAAACTCTACTTGTGGGGAGGAGGTTGCCATTTCAGGCTTTGTATGTTTCCCTAAACCTCTGCATTCATCATCAAAAAGCAGGAATTTCTCATCCTAAGAAATAGTTTACATCACGTACAGGTACAAATTAACTACACTGAATGCGATCACTATGTATACAATATACCAATACATGTTCTTGGAAATAAAATTTTAAAGAAAGAGATAATTTACAGGATGCAAAAACTTTAGTGCTAAAATTGGGACAGTTTTAGACACACTGGGATGGTTGGTCCCCTTAGCCCATTAATAAAATCCAGAAATGTCTTAATCAAAAAATCCATTGCATTTCTGTATACTAACAACACACAATAACAAATTTAAATCTTTGAAATGCCACTTACAAAAGCATTATTAAAACATTAAATAAAAAAATTAAATAAGAAAGGATAAATTACCAAACATTGGTGAAAGAAATGAATAAAGATGTAAATGGAGAAAAATACAATGCTGATGCAACAGAAGACTCGATATTAAGATGTGTCTTTTCTCCCGAGGGGTCTATCAACCCAACCCCAATCAAAATCTCAGCAAATGGGGCTGGGAATTCAGCTCGGTGGTTAGAGCGCTTGCCTAGCAAGTGCAAGGCCCTGAGTTCAATCTCCAGCACAAAAAAAAAAAAAAAAAAAATGGCCTCTTGAACAAATGGTGCTGGGAAAACCAGATGCCCACATGTAGAAGCCTGAAACTAGAGCCCAATCTCTCACCCTGTGCAAAAGGAAATTCCAAATGGATCAAAGACCTAGTATTAGACCTGAAACTTTGAAACAGCTCAAAGAAAACACAAGGGAAACACTTGAAGCAACAGGCACAGGTAAAGACTTCCCGAATAGGACTCCATTCGCACAGAACACAATATTGAGAATCAACAAACAGAACTATATCAAATTAAAAAATTCTGTACAGCAAAGGAAACAACAAAGAGCTTGAAGAGAAAGCCTAGAGAATGGGAGAAAATCTTTGCCAGCTACTCTTCTGACAGAGGACTAATATGTAGAATAAAGAAAGAACTCAGAAAAAATACCACCAAGGGCTGGGGATTTAGCTCGGTGGGAGGGTGCTCGCCTAGCTCACCTAGCTCACCTAGCAAGCACAAGGCCTCGAGTTCCATCCCTGGCGCTCCCTCCAAAAAACACCAAAATATCAAATAGCCCAATCAAATGGGCAAATGAATTGAATAGACATGTCTCTAAGGAAGTACAAGTAGCCAATAAGTAAAAAACTGTTCACAACATTTTTAGCCCTTAGGGAAATGCAAATCAAAACTACACTGACATTCCCTCAGACTGGTTATCATCTATAACAAAAAAACAAATGTTTTTGCAAAGGAACCCTTCTACACTGTTGGTGAGAATGTAAATTTATAATCTCTGCGGAAATCGGTATGAATGTTCCTCAAAAGAAACTAAAAAGAACACAGCTGTTTGATCCAGCTATACCACTTCTTGGTAATACCCAAAGGAGTTAAAGTCAGCACACTGTAGGGATACCCATGTTTACTGTGGCACAGTTCACAACAGCCAAGATATGGAACCGGCCCAGATACCCACCAGCAGATGAACGGATAAAGAAAATGTGTATATATGCCCAGTGGAGTATTATTCAGCCATAAAGAAGAATGAAACTCATTTCCAAGAAAATGGATGGAACTGGGGGTCATCTTGTTGAGCAAAATAAGCTGGACTCAGAAATAGAAGTATAATTAGTTCTCTCTAATTGTAATTAGTATAAAAATTTCCCCCTAATAAGTGGAATTTTTAAAAAATGACATGAAAGTAGAAAGGAGACTATTATTAAACAAGCAGAAAGGAATAAGAGGGAGGGGAAGGGGATTGTAAGGGGAGGCAACAAGAGGAATGGATATGACCAAAATATACACATTGATGCCAAGTATTTTGTAAAATGAATAGGCACTAATAATAAAAAAGGAACAGAAGGGACCCAGAGTAGGCAAAGCAATTTTGAAAAAGAAGAAAAAAATGAGAGGACTTGCATTACCTGATTACGTGACTTACTTGAGTCTTGTAACAGCAATTTAGCAACTAAGAGAGTATGGCGTTAGTATAAGAATGAACAGATGGATCAGCAAAACAAAATGGAGTCCAGAAATAGATCCACACATCTGTGGTTGACATCTGACAAACTGCCAAGACAATTCAGTGTGAAAAAGGAGTGTTTCCAACAACTGGGTATCGGTATTAAAAAAAAAAAAAAAAAGAAGCATGAGCTCCACCTCACAGGATATATGAAAGGTAATAAACTCAGGATGAGTCAGAGATCTAAATGTAAGAACTAAAACTGTAAAGCCTCTAAAAGAAAATATAAAGAAAACATTTGCAAACTTGGATTAGGCAAAGATTTATTCAATAGGACACAAAAATATGAATTACAAACGAAAATGTAGATAACGACTTCACCAGAAAAAGCATTTACTCATCAAAAGCCACTGTCGAGTGAAAAAGCAGAAGCCATAGACTAGGAGGAACTGTTTGCAAAACATCCATCTGATAAACTATTTGTAACCAGAATATATATAAATTCTTGCCAGGCGTGGTGGTGCACGCCTGTAATCCCAGCACTTGAGAGGCTGAGGCAGGAGGATCACCACGAGTTCGAGGCCAGCCGGGGCCACATAGCGACATCCTGTCTCAAAAAA
>PVJO010035271.1:0-10086 GCA_004026905.1 Hystrix cristata | reverse complement strand
CCTCCCCTCTGCTCCCTCCCTCCCTATTTACAGCAGGTTCATTCATCATTTTCCATATTTTCCCATTCCCCTCTCTTTCCCCTGTTGTCTTTCTGCTTTCCCCCTTCTTTCTTTCTAGTACTCCTCTCCTCTGCACACCATCCTCCTTTTATATAATATCTATTACACCTCTTTGTCCTTATTTACAGTTACGGTTTCTCATATCAGAGAAGCTAAATGCTTCTTGCCTTAGCCAGGAACTAGTATCTTGGTTCACCAAGTGTGCATCAAAGACCTCTGGATGCTGCAGCAAACTCACAGAGCATGTATGGGATATTTTACATTTTTGAAGGCAATGTAGTGATATTCCACATTTGTTAGATACCACACAAACTACACACCTTCTTTCATAACAAAGTTCCATATTCCTTTTCTCTGAAAAGTTGGGTTTTCAGCTGTGATTTTATTTTTTATAAAGTACCATATAAAAAAATCAGTGTAGAACAGGTAATAAGAGTGGCAATATCCAATCTGATTTCAAGATTTCAGTTGCGCAGGGCCCAAGAGGCACATACCTTCTAGAAGAACCCTGCATATATTTAAGATTGAGATAAAATGTTGTTGTCTGTTACAGTTTGTATCTAGATGTCTCCCCAGAGTCTCATGCACTCATAGGTCGGCTTTGGGGAGGTGAATGGATCATGGGGGCATGATACTCACCAGTGGATTAGTCTACTCATAAGTTTACAGCTAAATGTGATATTGGGAGGTGAAGCCTGGGAGGCAGTGGATCACTGGTGGCATGGCCTGGAAGGGTCTATCTCCCTTCCTCTTCCTTTGACCTCTGTACATCCTGCCACCGTGCCATGAATGCTTTCCCCTCTGGCATGCTCCTCTGCCATGCTGCCCTGCCTTGCAGCCAGTCAACTATGGTCTCAAAGCTCTACACGATGAACCAAAATAAACCTTTCTTAGAATTAGGTACTGTGTCTCAGTGATGAGAAAGTCACTAAGACACTGTCTTCCAATTTATGTATATTACTTCTTCAAATAATACAATGGTGGCACATGCCTGTAATCCCAGCACTTCTAGAGGCTGAGGCAGGAGGATCGCCCTGAGCTTGAGGCCAGCCTAGGCTACACAGTGAGTTCAAGGCGAGCCTGAACTACATAGGGAGACTCTGCCTCAAAAAACAACAACAACAAAAAATATGTATGTTTTTGGGATATAAATGCTTATTAAAGACATAAATATTTAATAAGTTGTTTGGATGTAACTAATAAATGGGAGTATTAGGTATTTCTTTTGGCCTATAGCTACTATAAAAACATCACTGTAACAACTAAGGAACTACAAACTGAGAACGTTTGGGAAACTCTGACCTAAACACTGGAGATTGATGCAGTCTTGCCCCTTCTCTCCCAAATTCATTTGGCAGACTGAGCTTGAATGAGCCAGGAGTTCTGTCTGTGAGGAAGGAGACTGAGATCTCTTTTGAAGTAGCCCTCTAGACATCCAATTGTATCACCATTTATAGGTTATTTTAAGCTAATCGTTTCTCAATTAGCCACTTTGGTTCTGTGAGCTTGCCTGCGAAAGAGGCCGGGTGCTATGGTTTGGATGTTTGTCTCCACAAAGGTTCACATGTTGGAGGCTTAGTCTTCAACATGGTGGTGGGAGGTGGCGGGCCTTTAAGAGATGGAGCCTAGGGTGAGGTCTTTAGGTCACCCGGGGCATGCCCTCAAAAGAAAAGGTGGGACCCTGGTCTCTGCAGCTTCCCATTTGGCAACGTGATATTTTCCCTCTTGCACATCCCTTTGTTACTAACGTCTGCTCTGAGGTGACACAACTAAGGTAGAAGCTCTTGCTAGAACCTTGTTATGGTTTGTGTCTAGATGTCCCCCCAAAGCCTCATGTGGTAAGAGACAGCTGGATCTAGAGTGTGTGATTACTAAATTGATCCATTGATCGGTTTGGCATTGTTCTGCTGGGATCAAGGATGTGAGACTGAAATTGGGGGCAGGAGTGCGGGCCGCCCTGGGGGCAGGTAGCCTAGATAAAGATACAGGAAGAAGCTTAACTAGCTGTTTGTTTGCATTCTTATTTGCATACATTCCTTGCATTTTCCTCACTTTACTTTGCGGCGGGCCGGCTGCCGGTCTGCACGCCACCTCGCCTGGGACCCAGCGGACTATAGACTGAAACCTCTGCAGACTGTGAGCTAATAAACGTTTCTTCCCCTAACTTTGGGTGTTGAGTATTCTGTCCCAACAACGAGAGAAAAGTAACTAAAACAAACCTGCACCATGTTGCTTCGACTTTCAACTTCCAGAACCGTAAGCTACATACCCGTCTTTTCTATATAAAGTTAACTTGACTTAGGTACTTCATTGCAGTAACACAAAACAGATAAATGAATACATCAGAGATACGAATGCTGAAACATCATGTTCACTAAGTATCTGAAATTTTGAGAAACGAAGACTATCGTGCTATGGAGTAAGCATAGGAGAGTAAAATCCTGAGTAAAAAGGTATCCTCCCAGCATTACTACCAGCTCATCCTGGGGAACCTATGAATCAAGTCACTGTAGTAAGTTATACTGAAACTATTCTGGGTACCAGAAAGCCTGGCTTGGGTGCCCATTTTTCATGCAAGACTATATACCAGCAATAGTAGCAAGAACATCAAGAATAACAGTTAACAGGAACTTCCTACTTATCAGTCTAGTATTACAGTGTCTTTTCTTTAGTCCAATAGTCAAACATCTTTAGAGCTAATGTGCAACACTGGATTCCATATCGGAGCAGGGTTGATCAGGAAAGAAAGATATTCTTGTATTAGGGGAAACTCATTATTATTTAATTTGAGTAACAAATGTGATCTCATTGATATTGCAAACATGTTACGTGGTTTGCACATCAATTAGTAAGAAAAAAGGCGTGCACGTCAGTTAGGAAGTAAGAAAAAAGGCGTCAAAGCAAACAGCTATGTGAGGAAAGCAAAAATCAAGCATCTTATCTTTATCTGGAAATTTGGAATAATCACACTAATCTCAGTTATAGATGGAGTAATAATAATGCACAGCCCTTCTTAAGACTTTGCAAAGAACAGATGTTCAATAAATAGTAGTGTAAATTATGGCAGTTATTCCAGGAAAAGAAAGACAAGAGATTCACCAAGCTGACAATAAAAGTGTATTTACTAAAAAAAAAAAAAAAAAAAAAAAAAAAAGTGCATTTACTCCATATAGAATAAATGAGCCAGGGTAGGGTTGGTTAACTTGCAGTGAGTCTATTTGCTCAACTCCAGGACTAGGAAGCTGGTCCCCTCAGTCAAGTCTAGGACGAAGTACACCAGCTTCATAAAGTGTGGTTTACCATTTTTATTTCTTCATCTGAAAAATGTTCATTCATTTCAGATGCCCATTTTTGGACTGGGTCTTTAAATCTGAGGGGTTTGATTTTTTTGAGTTCTTTATACATTCTAGATGTTAGACCTTCATCTGAGGGACAGCTGGCAAAAATTTTTTCCCACTCTGTTGGTTTTCACCCTGCTCTATTGGTAATGTCTTTTGGAAGGGGGAGAAACCAAGATATATCATGTACAGGTACAAATTAACCATGATGAATGTGATCATTACATATACAATGTACCAATACATGTTCTTGGTAAAAAATAAATTTTAAAAAAAAATGTTGTTTAAAATCTGAGCTTCTCTTACAACAGGCACTAAATTATTCACTGAAGATGTATGTTAACAATCTGTACCTGATTTAATTATTTACACAGCCTAGTTTCAGCTATAAGGCTAGTGGAGTATCAAAATTCTCAGTATACTGAGGTTATATGAGGTGTGATTGACAAGTATGGTGAGTTTTTAATTTAAAAAAATATTACAGTAAAAGACACATTGCCATTAATCCCCTTCAAAATACTCCCTGTTGCTTGAAACATATTTATCCCATCATTCTTGCCATTTTCTGAAGCAGTTCTGGAAGTTCTCTTTAATAAGTGCCTTTAGCTGTGCTGTTGTGGCTGCCCCAGTGTCCTGAATCAATGAAAAACATTTACATTTTTGTGGTCATTTTGACTTTGGGGAAGAAGCAGAAGTTGCGTGATTACCAGGTTTGGTGAATAAAGTGGATGAGGACCCAATTTAATGTTTTTACAAGTCTGCATTAGTACACTGGATGACATTCAGAAATAACATTCATTTTATTTTTGCTCATACCCTGTAAAGGCACTTAGAAAAGAGGACTTCCAGAAGTGATTCAGAAAGTGGCAAGAATGATAGGATAAGTATGTTTGAAGTGAAGCAGAATACACTGAGGGAGATTTATGACAATGTGTTTTTTTACTGTAATAAATTTTTTTATTTAAATCCACAATATATTTTTTTTATCAGCCCTGTATATACACCTTGGACACATATGTTGTATAGAGTCCAAGGTTATATAGTACATATCTTGGTGGTCCACAGTTAGCAGACAAATACATCTTAAATAACTAAAAATGTTCTTGGGAGCCATCTTTCTCCTGCTGTACCTTACCTTCGGCCATTATTGAAACCTTATATGAATATACCCTGAAGCATTTTATCAGTCCTTTCAATTATCCAATGCTGTAGACATGCTACCATGTAATTTCATAAGAAATAAATATTTGGAGGGTATCATATTTTAAATTTCAGAAATTCTTCTGAATGTATATTAATGACTATTTCTAGTCCTTATTGACACATATAAGTGTCTGAGATTTATAATAAACTCAAAAGGAAATAATATCCTTTACTATAATTGGCATGCTTCCTTCTAACTTCAATTTTTTGTCTAATGTGTTGACAGATACCCTATCATAGTTGAATTTAAAAACAGTCTACAAAGAAGATTTTAGGAAGGATAGGCTAAGAAAGGAATATTGCATACATGACAGATACAAATGTTTAGAGACTATATTAGTTAAATTACGTTGTATAGCATTATAGGTTGATAGTTTAGGAGGCTAGTCAATATGTTACATAACCACTGTGGATATCTATGATAATAATACCTCATTTATGCATAAGTCAATCAAATAAACCCAGCCTTATGAATTTAGAAACAAGAGATGCCCAAGGTCACGTACTGCAACTCATACTTTACTTACCGGAGAGTCCCAACCCCTTAGACAAATCAAGGGTCAGTTTATTCTACCCACGTCTAAAAGCATGGCTGAGATTTGAAAGCTCACTGAACATTAAAATTGAAAGGCAGAAGGGGCAAGGGCGGGCTAAACTAGATCAATATATTGATGGCAACAAGAAGTAAAATCTAATCTGAAGACAAGAAAAAGAAAGACAGAAGGCTCTTTGAGGGTTATTTACAGAAGGATCTGACTCCCCTCACACTGACAGCTCCCAAAGCAGCAGACATTCATGATTATATTTACCATAGTTAATCTGAGTCAACAATAAAAGACCATACAATGTTCAAGATGCAAAGTATGTGATCTAAATTAGAACTCTTTCCAAAAAAGTATTGCTTTTAAAATTTTTCTTTTCTTTTTCACTGCTGGAGATTGAACCTAGAGTCTTGTGCATGTTAGAAAAGCACTCCACCACTGAGCTACACTCTCAGCCCAGAGAGTAGCTTAATACATCGAAAAAGGAGAGCAATTGGCCATTTGAAAATATATTCATTCAACCAAGATGTATCATGTACAGGTACAAAATAACCGTGTTGATTATCATCATTATGTATACAATGTACCAATACATGTTCTTGGTTAAAAAATAATAAAAAAAAAATTAAAAAAATTAAAAATAAATGAAAATATATTCATTCAAATGGGAAATGTTTCCACAGAATGTGTAAACATTGGTGTACCATGGATTGAATCTGTTAATTCAAAAACAAACCAGGAAGCTGGTTTTCTTTTCTGAATTAAACTGTGATATCTTGTGAGGTGTGAATTTCTCACACAAGATTGTATTTAAGCCTTCTGTTTGTCACATGAAAGCTGCTGTTTTTGATACATTATTGAAATCTAAGAGAGCCAATATCCATTTACTACTTTCACCAACTCTGTATAGGGGCAAACAAAACTGCAGGATAAGAGAAAAGGAGTGGTATGGTAAAGAGTGACTCTGAATTTCTAGTCAGATAGGTAGATTCCTGTTCCAGCTCTGGCATTAAAAAGGCTGCATGATTCTAACATTTGTTGCTTAATTTATCTGTGCCCATTTGCCAATTTGTAAAGCAAAGATGTTAGATAGGATTTCTTAAGTACTTTTAATCTTAATAATATAGAGTCTCATTAGTAAAAAGAATCAAATAGATTATTTTTTTACCCAAGTATGCACCATCTCCCCAAAGAGTGTACATACATACATATATACATAAGAGAACAAATCAAGAAAGCACTACCCTCATCTAATTTTGTGCTTAGATTTTATTTTTAAAAATCTTACAAAGTATCACATCTTAATTTCTTGTTGTCTTGTGTGTAAGTCATTTTGATATTATTACTCAGTTGTGTTTGTATATAATTCCTTCATGTATTTTTCTGCTAAAATAGATGCTAAATAGGTACTTATTATCATAGAATGATGGAAATAACTTTCCCTAGGAAAACAGAACCTCACGTTCTGAAGTAACATTTCACTTACTAACAATAAACGTATGCAAACTAAAAAGATGCTACTTGGATCACCTTCCTATCCACTTGGGGTGGTGGAAAAATAGAATATTTTCCATTTTTATTTCATCACCGTAACTTATTTATGGAAATTAAATGTTTATTATTTCATGGCTGGAATGTTTAGATTCAGAATTTATTGTATGGTGGTACTCATGTGCCCAACCAGGTTATCACGAACTTATTAGACAGAACAGCATACAGTATGTATTTACAAGGGACTAGGGAACTAAAACCCATTCAAGAGCTCAGGTATTTAAAAACAATTAATTTGCAGAATTAAACTCATGACAGTGGGAAGTCTTAAGGATTTGAGAAAAGAAACAATTGTTATTAATAACTTTAATATGCCAAACCTGCTTCCTAAGGATAATGTGGTAGTTATGATCATTACCTAAGACTTTTTGAAAAATGTACTGTCAGAGAGATGTATTAAGATGGCAGGTGATAATACACACTTTTCCTGTAATAAGTATGGGTGATATGCCAGAAATGGATTTCTACACGAGAGGAGAGGAAAGAAAAAGAGTTAACACATATCTAGAAAGTTAATATTCTTTAAAAACAGAACAGACATGGATCCCTTGGTGATACTAACTACCTCAATATGGTTTTCTTAAAAGCCTAATTTTAGATTGTATATTCAGAAGTCTCTTGTCTAATGATTTTTGCTTCATAAAGAAAAATGAGATAGAGAAATAGCATAATAGATTCTCCCACAAAGGAAGATAAAAGGCCAAATTTTCATTGAAAGGGTTTTAAAATGTATAACTACTTATAAAAAGAATCCTTCATGAAATGTCAAGTGATGGAATTACTAACAATCATGCAAAATTACCAGCAATTACCCTGAGTGATTTAAAGGTATGGCATTCTCACACATGATACTTGGTGATTTGTGCAATGCTTTACCCAAGGAAATCAAACAAATATGAAATTAGTAAATAGTCTATTTTGGCATAATTAGATGCATAATCATGTGGAATCATCAAAACAAGGGCATTCCAAAGATAGTTCACTGTTACTACTGCTTCAACTATAGCAGTATGGATATCAATAGTTTTAGTGTTCATGGTTGTTAAAACCATCAAATTTCCTTTTGAGCTTATAGGACCTATTTATACTGATTTACTTCTGTTCTGTATGGAAGAATATTAACTAACTACAACTAATGATCACCATTTAATGGGGGAAAAGGTAGGTAGATAAAGCTCATCAAATATGAACTACAATTTCAAAAATGTAACTTCATGTTACAGTGATTGCTTTACAAACCATCGACACATAGTATAATGTGTATTTTATTTAATGTTATAAAAACATTAAGCTAACTTTCTCTCCAGCACACAATGTAGCATAATGGATTTAATAAATAGAGCTTCAGGAGTATTTCGCTTTCGAAAGCTCCATACTCCTCGAGTAGCAATCTATCATCTCCCTTTCCCTCTTCTTCACCACTTTTAAATAAATTGTCTTCTAAATAAAAAAAAGAAATAGCGCTTCATTAATGAATTAGTGCTTTTGTTAGCACATGGAAATAACATTTTACTTATGAAACTAATGTTATTTATAAAGTGAATTTGCTCTAGAATGATAGCAGCATTCAAAGTACTATCTGAATACAAGTATATGCATCTAAAGCCCTGTGTTTATTCCCTTAGAAATGGTGGCCACGACTTGATTCCTAAAAGGCCATGTGGTCAGCTGCTGATTTGAAGGATTCTTGTTCATTTTCACATAACTAGAGGGGTTAGCTAAATACCAGTTAGAATCCTGGCACATAGGCTTCCGCTGAACTTTTAATCTAAGGTATTGTGGTAGGACCTAAAAGGGGAAAGACGTGGGGCTTCATGGAGTTTACAGAATGGGTTATATGCCAAAAATGTGCCTTCTTATTGTGTAGCAAAATTTGGCCAAAGATTTGGTTGCAACCTAGTTACCAGACTGTGGGGAGACCTAGACCTCACATGCCTTTACCAAACGGAGGCTACCAATATTTACTAAAAATAATCTAAAAATTGCAAAAGCCAAATTGATTTTTATTGTGTTAATATGCTTTTGCTATAGATTGTATGTTTACATCAATCCCAAAAGATGTGTTGGGTTGGTGCACAGAGTTCTGCAGTCTCATTTGTTTCCAACTGGACCTTTAAATACTCATGAGGTCCGCATACTTATGAATTCACTGATATAATTGAGAAGGATGCTTAAAAAGCCTCTAAAGTCAAAGATTCCCTATGCACATTGCATTTATATTGGTTGAGGCATATGAAATTACCCTTTCTGTAGGCCCAAATCATTACTTTCAGCCATTTCAAATGGCTCAACTTACAAGTAATACAATACAATATGGGCTAAACCACATTGGAAACATCAGAAGATTTATATACTTCATGCACATAATGTGAAGAAGCAACTGATTTGTCCTGAGTCAGAGAGGCACATGATATTAGCTATTCTGTCAGTCCTTCTATATGCTCTTTCCCCTTTATATGTTAATACAGCCTTACAAGGTGGATACTAATTAATGATTATCCATCACAGAATCTCAGATCTGAAAGGTATCTTTGAGATTCATCTAATCCAGTGGTTTTCTAAAGTTTATTAGACATGGAACCCTCAGCAAATCAAACCTATGAAAAGAAATACAAACAAGTAAGTGTGAAATAGTTATTCTGAGTGGGATTGTTATATCCAAAGGCACTTCTTTTTCCTCTTTTCCTTCAAGGTGGCTGTTTTAGCTACTTTTCTCTCATTGTTGGGACAGAATACTCGACAGCCAAGGTTAGGGGAAGAAAGGTTTATTAGCTCACAGTCTGCAGAAGTTTCAGTCTATAGTCCGCTGGGTCCGAGGCAGGGCAGCATGGCAGAGGCAGGGCGGGCCCGGCAGCCCACCTACCCGCAGCAAAGTAAAGTGAGGAAATGCAAGGAATGTATGCAAATAAGCAATGCAAACAAGCAGCTAGTTAGCTTCTTCCTGTATCTTTTATCTAGGCTACCTGCCCCCAGGGTGGCCCGCACTCCCACCCCTAATCTCAGTCTCACATCCTTGATTCCAGCAGAACCATGCCAAACCAATCAATGGATCAATTTAGTAATCACACACTCTAGATCCAGCTATCTCTTACCACATGAGGCTTTGGGGGGACATCTAGACACAAACCATAACAGTGGCCCCTTTAGAGATCCCTTCAGATGACCTGGTACTTCACTAACTACACTCACTGGAAACCACTAATCCATTTCAACCTCTTCATTTTACTGACCAAAAACCTGAAATGTGCACGCTAAGTGACTGACCAAAACACATGGATATTTGATTATAAGATAAACCTGCACCTTGGTCTCCAGAAGCATACACTGCTCTCCTTTTGACTCAATTTTATTTTTTTTAAAAAAACCACTAAAATACCAAGAGACTGAAAAGA
>PVJO010035270.1:0-10038 GCA_004026905.1 Hystrix cristata | reverse complement strand
AAGCACATAGCAAGGAAAACAAGATTTCTAGGGAGGCTCTATATTTGGCTGAACAGTTGTTGTTATGGGTCGAACTTTAACTAGTAGTAAACTCATATCTTGAAGTCCTGATTCTCAGTATCTCAGAATGTGAATATCAAAAACACAGTATCTTTAAAGGAGTAATTAATTTAAAATGAGGTTATTAGTGTGAAAATTAGTGCCATCATACTGGTATGCATACAGTAAGGGGAAGTTTAGAAACAGACAGGTACAGAAGGAAGACCACATGAAGACAGGGGAGAAGATGGTCATCTACACCCAAATGAAAAAGACCTCAGAAGCTACCCTGAGTCACCTTGACCTCTGACTCATGGACTTCAGAATTACAAGAGATGATATTTGTCTTAGTTAATCTACTCAGTCTTTGGTACTTTGACATGGCGTCTGAAGAAAACTAATACAATACTTCCTTCTAGAAATATATATGTCCCTGCCCTAACGTAAGGAACCTGTGAATGCTAACTTGTTTAGAAAAGCTTTTTGCCCTTGTAATTAAATTAAACTTATCAAAACTAGATCAGGTTGGATTATCCATGTTGGCACTAAATAAAACAAATGCCTTTAGAAAAAAAAAATGGATTAAAAGAAAGTCATGTGAAAATGGTGACAGGGATTGGAAATAATTAGCCAAGACTCATTGGTTGCAAACTTGATTTGAAATTTCTGGCCAAAGGAACAGTGGAAAAATGATTTTCTTTTTTAAAAGCCATCTAGTTTATGGCAATGCGATATAGCAGCTCTCTGACAAAGAAACTTGAATATTTCATCCAAAGATTATTTCTGGATTGCACACTTAACCTCTGTGCCACTGAGATGCTTCCTACTCCATTTTCCATGTTTACCAAAATTTGTGGAGAAGCGAACAGAGCTAAACTATTAAATTACCAACTGTGATTGACGAGTTTGTATATGCCTTTGAGTTTGGCCAACAAATTATTCCTTTGCAAGAAATAACTGTGGAAATTTTATTGTCCATATTATTGTTTTAGTGAAATTATGATACCTCAACTCTTCTGCCAAGGACATTTGATTTAGTCTAGATTGTTGCTAATTATGTGGGAAATTAAATTATACAATAATAATTTTAAAAAATAAACTACTCTGGCCCTGCAAATGATCATTACTTTGATATTTCTAATTCTCTTCAAAATTTTGCTATACCAACTTCAGTATTACCGTATTACCTTATACTCTGATATGATTGTGATTGATCAAAAATGAAACTATTTCAAACAGATCCTAAATTCAGAGAGGATACTCAAGAAGGCCCAGCAATATAGGGGGAGGGAAATATGAGGAGACATTCAAATGAAAATGTTTGATCACTTTCCTTGGTGCTCCTCAGAGACAGAAATACACGACCAAACTCACACTCACATCTTAGTTCCTGCTCTGTATCTGGACTATGATATCCTGCATATATTCAGCAAGATGACACAGTTTGGTCTTTTTTGAATAGCTCATGGTATATAGCTATGAGACTAATTTCCTTTTCAAGAAGGGAAAGCCAGACCTCAAGACTTAAGAGAGACTGACTTTGTTTGGAGTTTCAATGAGCCTGAAGTTCACGTGGTTGGGGACGTGAAGGGTAGTTGGCACCAGGACCCTGGTCACTGGAGTGCTGCTTAATGGACGTGCCTCAGGAAAGGCTGCATTGGTCAAAATCTGTCTTACTGAAATAGGGAGACAGCAAAGGAACAAGTCACACTTTCAAACAATAATGAAAGTCACTCACTTTCCTGGAAGTGGACAGCTACAATTTAATAAAAAGATAACTAGAAAGAGAGGGAGAGAAAGGGTTAGCAGATAATCTTAGCTGAGAGGTACAAATGAAAATTAGAGATTTTTTTTGAGATTATTTTTTGAAAGGCATAATGGAAGCAATGTAAGTAGTAGAAAACAGAAACGTTTCATAAACATGAAGAAATGAGTTGTAATGCTAGCTTTGCTACTCAGTATCTAGGTTTGCAATCAAGACATATTTACTTCATTTTTTTTCTGAGCTTCATTTCTCTGATTAATAATACTTGATCTAATAGATTTATGTAAGGATGATAGTCTAAAAGTCAAGGAGGATGCCTGTATGTGTATGATAAATTGCATCATTAATTTTTGTTTTGTAACTCAACCAAGGGTCTATTTAGGGAATAAGCCACTGTCACAGTCTGAAACTCAAGAACAAGTCTTTGGCCACTTCAGGTTTTTAAGAAATAAAATGATTATAGTCATAGTAGGTTTCCAAAATCTTACTGTTCTTTCCACAACAGCACCCTTGACTTAATGAGATTTTCTTGTGTAAGGTAAAATACACATGGTTAGGAGCAAGCTAGGCATGCTGTACCTTTGATTAACTCGCTACCAACTGCAGTCAATGAAGAGAAAGGTCAGCGGGAGTGCGCATTGTCCAGGTTTCCTTTAAGGGCCTGTGAGAAGCTCTTCTGTATTAGAATTTAATACACAGTGTCTCAGGAAGCTGACAGCACTGCGGCAGGAACATGCCCTGGAGAAGTTCCTGGAGTATAACTCAGTAGGGAGAAATGAGAGATCTATCTGAGCAGAAGGCGGGTCAGGAAGTAATCCAGTTTGCTCCTGAACGTGCACTGGGATGCCGCCCAGGAGTAAGGCTGCAATGGCAGCTCTGTGGACTGCGTGCAAGGCTGGGAAGGTTTGTTCTCAAGCTCTGTTGTTTCTCAGAAATCCCCAGAGTCTGTGGATACACTGAGATTCTGATTTCTCTGTAATTTACTAGAGCAACGTATCTCTGGGTATTATCTGAGGGCTCATTTTGCACACACATTCCAGGACGCAGCTGGTCAGAGCAACTGGGGGAAAATAAATATACACAGAATGATGTGATGTAAAATCAAACCAAACTGCACTTTAATCTTTCACTTTTACAGCTGATGAAATAGGAGTTAGAAAGTGGAAAACCATGACCAGCACACAAAATTCTGTCAGATTCAGGGTGTGTTGCATTAGCCGACAGTTGCTTTTTATCACATTTAAGCCACTATAGTACTGAACTGGTTAAGGAGAGCATAATTCTTTCTGTTACTGGGGGCTACTGGGTTTTCCATCACCTTGCCTCTGGAGCCACTATGTGGGACCATTATAAATATCTTAAACATGCCTCAAGAATTGACACTTGAATAAAAATCCCCAAATAAAATAGAATAATCTTCCATAGTCTCAAAACATCAAGACAATTTGAAATAATTCATATTTAAATATAAACTTTTTTGCTGTTGTATATTTTGTTTTTTCATATTTAAAATAAATGTTCCAAATAATATCTGCCTGTAATTCCTTTAAATTTAAAGAAAATCCCTAGATTTACAAATATGAACACAAAACTCGAAGTATAATTTTATTAATTTAGCCTTCATAGCACATATTTTCTGTTTTTATATTGTTTCTTGGGTACTATTTCCCAATAGTATCAGAGAACAACAATTATCAGAATTAAAAGAGTAAAAGCAATTTGAGGCTTAGAAAATTTAGACATAATTTTGTGAACTTAAATCAAAAGCAGCAGTCATAAACATGTAAACTAATATTTTTGCTGAAATGAAAAGTATAAATGAATAAATTTACTGCATGAACCATTATAAATAATTTGCTAAAGAAAGAAATACTGAAGTCTTGGTATTTTATGTCATAAGTTGTCTTTAAAATTTATACAAATATTTTTATATGAATAAGTTTTGAGAGTTCATTGGTTTTCTGCGTAACTATTTTATTTGAAAAATACTGATACATTGGGTCAGCAGACCAAAATCATAGAAAACAAGAGTGAAAAATGATCATGACATGAAGAAAATATTTCTGTAGTATCTGTTTACAAAGCTATGAATAAATCTTAGTAAAATGCTAAGGAGAAAGGAAGGAAAGAGTCTCAGTGGAAAGATACAATGTATCTTTTCTGTTGAAAATAAATTAGGAAGACAAGAAATACCCTGGTAAGGACTGCAAAATCACCAATGAAAACTTACACTTTTCCTGCCTTCCTATACGTGGTATAAGGTTATCCCTGGGTCTCTGAAGCTTTTATTATTGTTTTTGCCACGCATTGTTCTGGCCTCCTGTAAACGATGTGGTGACTGACAGACTTATCCATGGATGGGTAACCACCACACAGCGCAGAACATCGGGGATTTAGCGAGCAGCTGTTAAACCAATGGCAGAGGCTATTTCTCTTTTTCAATCTCCAATCTTATGACTTTCAAATTTTAAAACAGATGTTTTAGACAGATTTTATCTACTTTCTGTGTTTCCATGGGGTCGTCTCTCACCTGTTTAATTGGTTCTTTTCCCAGTAAAAGAGAACAAGAAGAGCATGAAAACACATTCTGCCTTCCCCTGTGGGAAGGAAGCTGCCTCTTGACATTCCTACAATTTTATTTGTTTTTCTTTGAAGGATGGGAAGTTAATAATAGAGCTGAAATGAACTACTGGATTTTAATACTCTTGAATATGTGAAGTGTTGCTTCCCTCCTTGGCATTTCTTTTGTATTAACACATTTTTCTGAATCTCACACCTTTTCCACCAAATGTCTTTTCTTTCTGCAGCTTGATGACCGAAAAGTTTCGTTTGGGTTCAAGTTTGGCAAGAGGCTGGAAATAAAAATAGTGACTATGAATATAAGAATGCTGAAAGCCAGGTTTAAGACGTTAATAGAGTTCACATAAAAGGGGCAAAGGAATGGATTCTTCAGGACAAAGAGAACTATATGCCATGTGTGTTTGGGCTCTGAACTTGCTATGCCCTGGAGATCACGTTAATGTCAGGAACACTGAGAAGGCAAGCTTGGAGTTGGTATTTATATGTGAAATATACATACAAAGCACAAATGCAGTGTGTGTGTGTATAGATATATGCATGTAAATGGATCATTTATATCATGCATATAATTATATATAATTTATATAAGCTTACATGTAAATGGTATAATTTAATTATAGTATACATTTTGGACATAAATATAAACTTTATAGCTGTATATAAAATACATATATAAATATATGTCTATCATATTACAATGTGCCTTCTTGGGTGGGTTTGTTTGTTTTGTTTTGTTTTGTTTTGTTTTGTTTTAGCAGTTACAAAGTTTATTTAAAAGACAAATGGAGATTGGGAGAAACCAGCTCTGCAGAGGAAGCTAGCACCAAATGAAGAAAAAGTAAAAAAAAGAAAATAAAAAGAAAATCAAAATACGTACCGTGTCTGAAAGATGTGGTACAGGCTATCATGAAAAGATATGGTAGCCCTGTCTGTCTCTTCTGAGGTTATCATTTTAAGACAAGAAATAGCTGAGTAGATTGAGCTTGCAGTCAGTAAGGATTCCTTGGACACAGAGCAGTAGGAATGCCGAATACAGCACGGTAATACCATCAGTTTACCAGCAGGGGCTAACCACGAGAATACTGGTCTTTTCAACCTCTTAACCAAGGGGGTGCCTATGAAAAATTCTCTTTAATTAGCCTGGTTAATAGAACAACAGTATTTCTTGAGACTTCTTTTCCCTAAAGCTTTGTTACCACCAAGGCATTTCTGCATGGGTTGCCAGGCACTAAATTGGAAAGAAGGATAATGTGGAGAGAGAATTTAAACTACTTAGCTGAAAACAGTAGTACCCAATGAAGTTCTTAGATAAATACTAGTTCAGAACTCGGTAGAAAATTCGAGAATCTGAATTACCAATCGAAAGCAAAGGCTATGGAATTTAAATTATGTCATAGAGTTGATCAATATTCATGCCAGGCTCCTGATAAAATCATTTTTCCTATGGACAAACGGAAATGCTAAATACAACCTTTACTGGATTTCTGTATCCCTGAAATTATAAATGTGAGTTTGATTCTGCAATCAAGTATAGTGAAATAAGAAGTGGAATGTGAGGCCGAAAGGGCCTAATTATGAATCCAACAACAGTGGTCTAGATTTCCTGAATAAGCTGCATATTTCTGATTGCCCTGGGAAGAGCGATGAGGCTTCTGTCCAATTTCGTAATGCAGCTTTGCTAGCATGCATGCTGGGATGTCTTTGTTGAATCTGTTTTCATCTTTCTCACGATTCTGTAATCTTGCTAATACCCTGAAAAACCACTTTCTGCTTAAACTGTGTAGAACAATCAATTCTTTGAAATGAAACACTGACTAATATAGTAAATATGACTCCATCATCGCATAAAAACTGCCAAGAATTGGGAATAAAATTGCATTTGGTTCAGGGAAATCACAGTCATCATGTACAAAAAGAACATACAAAAAAGTGAATCCTATGGAGCATAGGTATGTGTCACAGAATGAGCTTGCCTACTCACCAAGTATGTTAGTATTACCAGAATGGAACACAGTCCGGATATCTGGAGCCTACAAATCCTTCTCCCAACCTCCCTGTGGGGCATGATGTGTTCATCCCTGGTAATGTTAGAGGGTGCAGTATATGTGCACCCTGCTATACACGCTTTTGCTCTTATCTTCAATAATCCTTCCCCAGTCTGTTCGCAATCAACTTTCATTGCTAATCAGAAACACTTCAGGGTAAAACGACATCTCTCTCTCTTTCTCTCTCTCTCTCTCTCTCCAGTAATCCCTCAATCTGTTGAGCCTTGTCTTTTATAATGATACTTCTGGGACTTTTTGTTTGTTTGTCTGTTTCCTTACATCCCACTTCCCAGACACACAAGCTAGTATTCTTCCCTGTCCTTCACATGGCTTTCTCCTTAGAGTGTGACAGAAACCAACTCTTCTGATCAGCCCCCCATAGATGGGACACAGTCAGTTTATTTAGTACAAATTAGTCTATCAAATATGGATTGAATGATCATTGTGTTTTGACGACAATTTTACTCATCTATATTTGAATTTAAATACATTTCAATGGTCTATTTTATTCATTGAAATTTAACATAAATCAATTACTAATCTTTTCATATCTAGAGAGCTACTTTTCTATCTTCATTAGAAGACCAAGAATATCTTTGTAAACATAGTCTTTCTTTCTGTGTGAAATTCAGTATTGTTACATGTCATCTCTTGCTTATAGCTAATTTATCTTCAGAATTCCTATCACATTCTTTTTTTTTTTTTTTTGGTAAGATCTTCCACCAATTACCATCTTTTTCACTTTTATTCTCAATCATTCTAGTATTGTTCTTTAAATGTATATAAATAAAACCCAAACTTAATTTTCTTTAAAAAGCCAATGGAAAAAAATAATAGAAAAAAATACCCGCCACTTTCAGTTTTATGATATGAATGTGTCAATCCTGAAGTTATATATTGTTTTGTTTTCACTCTGTATCAAGTACAAAAGATGAAATAAAAGTGTCAGAGACTAGAAAGGTGTTTAGAACACAACTAGGAGTTGGAACAGGGATGGGGCCAAAATGTGTGGGCAGATGGTAAGAGGATAATGGACAGGAAGTGAAAGAATACTCCAGAGTCCAGGTAATAGGTCAGCAGTATTTGACTACACAGAGGAACTGGAGAAAAAGAGTTAGATATCTTGCTATTGTTTTGTGAGATAGTATCACTAGAAATAAATATCTCTATTTACATGATTCTGTTACCAAGATTTATACATATACATAGTGATTTTTCTCTTGGATATGTCATGCATTTTAGCCTGTACATAACTTTTGCTATGAGAGTCTCAAAGACATTATATTTAATACAAACACAAGGATTCTTATGTAACAATAATTAATTGAAACACGAATAATATCTTAGAAATAGCCTAATTCACAAATAAGTTCCTTTTTCTGATTAATAAATAAGATATTCCTATATGAATTAAATGATGTAGACCCTTAGGAAGCAAAAGCATCATATTTATGTGAGAATAGATATATGGATGATACATGACTCTTTTCTATAGTACTTGGGTATAAAACAGATTTTATATCATCATAGGATCGTTTAGACAAAGCTGCTGCATGAAAATAGCTGCTTTGCATTCCAATTCATCACTTACATGATTTAGAAGTAAATGCATGAAATTCTAGCAGCAGAATCATGGTTTATATTTAATAAAGTGTGATGACTCACAAAAGTGACATGATTTAGTTTATGAACCTGGGGCTGTGTTCAGCAGTTTTAATGGAAAAGACGGTTTGCATAGGCAAACACTAATTGTGCAAGTTGAGATTTAGTCAGACCACTAAGGTCAGCTGGAAGTAATGATGCTAATATACATTTAAGAAAGAAAGTGGCAAGTGACTATTTTTTTCTGGATACCCAAAATTACATATGTAAATTGACATTTTGTATCAACACTCTGTAACAGAATGAAAATCAAGTTGATTCCATTACTCAGTACATCTTCCACTTTAAATATTACATAGAATTTTCTTAAGAACAGCATTGGCAACAAAATAAAACAAATTCAGGTAAATAGGTTGTTACTGGGTCACACTGATGACGTGAGATGGGGGAAAAATAAGCAAGAGCTAGTAAAAGATACACATTTGTTCTTGTTTATGTATTATTGGATGTACCAATAAAAAAACCTGTTTTGTGCAAGAGAAGAACAGAAATATTATTTTAAAACCGCAAGTATCATGTAACATCTCAAAATCCCTAAATATTGTATTTAATTCTTTTTCTTTGTATAGAGTAAGCATCAGTGGGAACAAAATGATTCCATGTGCTAGTACTGAGTAAGCTTGAGGATGGGCTAATAGAGGTTAGAAGGCAAAATTCAGCTCTACCTTCATTCAGATAAATGAAGAATTTCCTTATAGACAACCATTATGAGCTAGAATAATGAGCATAGCTGTAAAGATGGATTATGAATGAAAATGTAATCAACTGGCAGCTGAGTTCAGGATATAATTATGTTACTTGTATAAACATGTTATGGTGGTCCGATGCAAACCAGACCCTGACAAGTTAGGGAGTTCATCCAAAAGGGAAATTAGGATTAAAATGTTAAAACAATTGTAAAATTCATTGTAAAGGGACTGACATTTTTCTAAATGGCAAAACAATTTTTTTGGAATAGTATTGAAACTTTTAATTTATTTTGAATGTAATTCTTTATTAACTATTGATAGTGAAGATGCATATATAATCTAAATGGGCTGACTGTACCAAATTAGATGGCACACTAGAGTTAAAACAGTATTAATAAAATATAAACACTCCCATTTTCCCTTACAAAGAAAAACATTTGCTTTAAATTTAAATAGAAAGGCTGACTTCTTTTAACATTTTAAATATACATCAAAGAAATAAATTTTCAGAAGCAGTAAAGCAGAAACATGATTACCCATTATAAATTAAGAAAATCTCTATTCTTTCATGAATAATTGGGCAACATCTTTAATAATTCAATGATCTAATAGAAAGAAGAATATCTTTAGGTGGAAATTCAGATTTAAGCTCTGGGAAGAAATATAGTATAGTTTAGATAAATACATTGAAAATAAAACAATGTTTCTCTGTAATGTCAATACCACTATCCTCAAATTTGATTATTTTGATCACCTTCCTGTTGTTGTTCTGGGTACACAACAATACTTGAATCTTTGACTTTCTGTAATTATCGCATGGAATTTTTATACACCCTTTTGTATTTGCTCCATCAGTTGCTTCATTTGGGAAATTTGGACTCAGTTATTTGTGCATATCTTGTTATAACAATATCTTCATTACAAAAGGATTTACAGTTCACAACCTGTTTTTAAAAGATAACCTTTCAAGAATTCATCAAAATAATTTATAAAAATAGTATCTCAAATGTAATTTCAATAAAAGAGTTAATGATCCAGGAAATATCAATGAGCACAGAATTTCTCAGTTGTAAAACAGCACACTTCCAAGGTGTTTGCCTCCCTCTCTTTCTTTTCTTTTTGTTTTTCTTCTCTTCTCTTTCCTTTCTAATATCAATTTTCCATCTCTAGAATGTTACTCACTTGACACAGTGCCAATTAAACCTTATTCATTTCCTGTTCTACTTTAAAAATAATCCACTTAAACCATAATGTGTTA
>PVJO010035269.1:0-10092 GCA_004026905.1 Hystrix cristata | reverse complement strand
TGATGTATCTTGGTTCTCCCCCCTCTCCCCCCCTCCCCTCTGCACCCTCCCTCCCTATTTACAGCAGGTTCATTCATCATTTTCCATATTTTCCCTTTCCCCTCTTTTTCCCCTGTTGCCTTTCTGCTTTTCCCCTTCTTTCTTTCTAGTACTTCTCTCCTCTGCTCACCATCCTCCTTTTATATAATATCTATTACACATCCCTGTCTTTATTTACAATCATGGTCTCTCATATCAGAGAAACAATTTGATGCGTGCTCATGAGTGTCCGATTTATTTCACTTAAGAGTATGTTCTCAAGAAACATCCATTTATATATGAATGACTCTAGTTTATCCTTTTTTATGGCATAAGCATCTTAATAATTGTGAAATGAAGGGAGCAGAGTTAGGTGAGACAAAGAAGCAGCAGTCATTCACATGGCAGAGGGGTGTGGCAGGTCACGTTCCTGGTTCATAGTGTGCCTGGATGTATGTCTGTGTCTGTGCTCACTTGCGATTACAGAGGAGTCATGTTTTGTCTTTATCTATCACAGTCACAGAGCGGCCTTGTCTACTGGTGATACTTAGTGAAACTGTTTGCATTCAACAGAACAGCCAGGCCCAGCTCTGGATGTCAGGGGTGGTTTTGCTCTCTCTGTTGGTTTTCCAGTGAGAGTATAGGAAACTAATGTTTGCTGAGCAGTTCTGATGCTCCAGGCACTGGGCTAAATGCTGTGTCTGTCAACTACATTGAATACTGCGATTCTTGCCATCTAGTGAGAACACTGAGGATCACATCCGTGAAAGAAATGCCATGGAGATAGGCTTGGTTCTCAGCCTAGGACTGTCAATTCCTCCAAGTTCAGAAGGGCCAACATGTCTTTTGAACTTGTTCTCACAATTCAAAGCCTCATCAATGTCAGGTCTTCTGACACATAAACTTAAAGCAATACCTGTGTGAAACGCACACTGTATTTAAACAAAACCTCAAATCAATTATTTGGATTATTCTCACATGTCTAGAGAGGTGCACTTACCTCCCAAACATTGGTATGGTACCATGTGGTAATATAATTTTAACTGTATTTTCAGAGGTCTGGCACTTGGTGACAGGTGCAGCTGAAATGTTATCTTTCAAATAATATCACTATTACTGTTTTGTAATTGAAATGAACACTCCATGCCCAGAACAAGAAACTGATATTCATTCAGTTGTTCTCCACCCACCCAGACACTTAGCATATGTGTCACTCAAGATGCAGCATAAATTTGTCTTCTTCCTGGGGAGGAAGACAGTAGGGAAACCTTAACATGTACCCATATCAGTGATAGAAAATATTCATTTCACAGATCTGGGAACTGAGATTCAGTGTTTGCACACATAAGGAGTTCAGAAAAATCACTCGAGAAACTATTGGATTATGTGCAAGCAGTCACTGCAATTCAGTTAAACAAATGGTTAGAAACCAAATGCCCCACAAGCACAGAAAAATTTTCAAAGTAGCTATCTGGAGGATGAATATTAACTATTCTGTGGAGAAAACCACTCTCAGATCAACTGGACGTTCTTAAATCTGACCTAAGCTTTTTGATCAAATAGAATTATTCTTGTGTAATCAAGCAAGTTGAATCAAGAATTCTGGAAGAAGCAACACACAATTCCTTCCAAACTACAAAAGAGTGGTTCCCTTCTGAGAATAGTCTCGGGCCTTTACTCCAAAGACTGGGTTGTCTCATATAGAAAATCTGGTCATACCTCTAATATCTCTTGAGATTGAGGAGAGTGATTTTTATGATAGACCTAGTTTATTTGCCCATCATTTTCACTCATAAAATAAGAGAAACTGGCATTCTTTGACCTCTTTTTGTGCTTTTTTATACTCTTCTTAAAACTAACAGTAGTGTTGGTGTCTGAAGTTAAGGACAGTCGAGGGCAAGGAAGGTGGGAAGTTGAGGAAACAATGAGACAATACAAGAAAATAAAAAGTCAGATTGGATTCTTCAGTCAGCTCCTAGGAGGATACATACCTTCGAGAATCTCGTAACTATAGATGTTATACTACTCCAACATCATAAAGCAGCATGGCAAATATGCTCCCACTGAGAAGTATGTGTGTACATACATCCATAAAACATTATATATAAGGCATGATATATGTATGCGTGTGTGTGTGCACAGAATTATGTCTGCTGCACATATTCTCTTGGTGTATATGAATAATGGCTGTTTCTTGTTAGTAGGAGTTCAGGTGAATTTTAAAACTTTTTTCTCCATGCTATGTATATCGTTTATATTTTTGAACAAAGCGTATATATTATTTTATTATCATACAAAGCAAACAATTCTATTTTGAGAATGAAATTCTCATTTGTGTCAAGCTCAACAATCACACACTGAGAACTAAAATATGATCTACATCTAATGAAATAAAATGATCGGCAGATAGAATGAGAAGTTTTGTGGTGAGAGTGGAGGGAGGGAATAATATGTTGTCAGCACAAATCTAAAGTGGTTCATTACATCTGTGGCCCTTGCCAGGAGCATATTATGTCAAAAATAATGTGAAGTT
The DNA here is from genome assembly GCA_004026905.1 of Hystrix cristata. Classification (NCBI taxonomy): domain Eukaryota; kingdom Metazoa; phylum Chordata; class Mammalia; order Rodentia; family Hystricidae; genus Hystrix; species Hystrix cristata. The sequence goes on along the minus strand of PVJO010035269.1, from coordinate 7,541 downwards.
TAAATTTTAATCAATTTTAAACATCTACACCAGTTCACTAATTGATTTCTGTTTCCCATAATTGACAAATCCAATGGGCCAAATATTTGAGAGAGCTCAATAATAATAAACAATATTACAGGATGGTAAGTTCCCGTATGTATGTATCTGACACTCTTCTTGTATCCTCTCTGTAGCTCTCTAAGCTGGCTACTCTGCTTCCCACTATATAGATGACATAGAGAAATCACATTGAACTGAAAGGCAGCGTTCACATGGAAGCTAAAAAGCCTATGAAGGGGCAGGGGAATGATTCAAAGTTGGGCAGTCTGATACCAGAATCTGCTCTTAAGCGCAGTACTTCACTACTTAATTCTGCTACTGATTTGCAAAATCCTGGAGAGCAACAATATAGAAGAAAATCTTCTTTTGTCTAAAAATAAGTCCAATAGGGGCCTATTACAATAAGTACTTAAATCGATATAATAAATAAATCATATAAAGTACATTGTTTCCAGAAAGGCAAAGCCAGGCCACATCAGACAATTATATCAGAGTCTATTATATCACAGTCATATTCAACTGTGTCAGTGGTGGAGCAACTGTATAGCCTCATATGAATGGCTGAGATAAAATTTATTATCATATCTTAGAATATAAGGGATCAGACATATATTATATTGGTCAGCATTTGCTATAGAACAAACCACCCCAAAACTGAGAAGCATGTCCAATAATCTTTTTGTTCTCATGCATACATATTTTTAGGACAACCACAGACAGGCTGATTGAGGCCAAACTCGGCTGGGCAGTTGTGTTTCCAACTGTAGAATAGGCTGTATGTAGTTAACTACAAACTGCTATCTTGCTGGGTCCTGCCCCAGGTGATCAATTTGGAGCTCAGGCTGAAGAAGTAGCGGCCACTAATGGAAAACTCTCTTCTTATGGCCCTGGCAGAAGCTCAAGAAACAAGTTCAACTGCACGAGCACATCCCAAGGTGTTGCTCATGCCATCTTTGCTCATATGGCATTGGCCAAAGTCAGTCATCTGGTCCAGTCCAACAGCAGTGAAGTAGGGAAATACATCCTGCCTCCAGTGGGAAGAGAGGGGAGTACATATTTTTAAGTTAATTCAACTACCCCAATGACTAAATTGTACCAGAAATTAAATATCACTTTCTGCATTTTTTATAACTAAGGAATTCATCACATTCTTTACACATACGATACAGTGCCAGCCTTTTAGCATTTGCATGTTAAGAACTAGGTCATTTCTATGGTTACAAATGATGGATCTATATTTTCCCTGAGTCAAGTGGTATGACAGATGTGACAGTTTAAAACTTAGTTGGAGGAATCATTTCTGTCCCTCTGATGTTTTGACTCTACCCAGGTATCGGGAACACTCAGCTAACTCTTACAGCCTAGGCACATGAAAGTGAACAGCAGTCATTCTGGTAGGGTATGGCAAGTGGCCCAAGGACACCAAAGTGTGGGGGTGGATCCTTACCTGGTGTTACTGAGCGGACGACCACTGGCTTTTCACTCCCTGCCACAAAGCCAAATCCCAGCACAGGGTCCCTCCTCATCTCCACCTTCCGAGGAGCCGGAGGTATGATTTGGCAGCTCTCTAACCGAGGATCATCAAATGGGATTGCCTGTGTCATGTGACTGTGGGAAAAGCAAATACAAGAGAAAGGAGGCGTCAGTATATGTATTAGGCCCTAGCTTGGCAATCACATGCTCTCCAATTCTGACACCTAGTCTCTCTGCTAGAGAGGGAGAAAGATCTAGAGAGATCCACAGTCATGCTTCTTTCAAGGCTTCCTTATTCCTTGGAAATTCTTGGCCCACTACTGCTTTGGGCCTTTGCATTGGCTGTTCCCCCAAGCTGGAATGCTTGTTTTACAGACTTCTCTACAACTCACCTTTTCCTCTCCCAGGCCTTTGCTCACATATCACCCTGACTCATGCATCCAGCCCACTTTCCTCTCTTCTATATTTTTAGCCATACCACTAATCTCCTGCAAATGTGATATAGAACATACTTACTTTTACTGTTTTGCTCTCTACGCTAGAACATATACTCCACGAGGGCAAGGAACTTAGTTTTATTCATGGGTTTATCTCAGGCACTGTGAACCATTAATCCAGATATGCCAATCTCATTGTATTAAGAACACCTAGCAAATTACTCAGACACGCTGCTGCATATGTGTGGGCGGGGCCATGGAGGCTTGAGCTTGGGTACTATATAAGGTTCATCACTCAGTCCTCTCTGGTGCTGTTCTGCTCTGCTTCCCTTGGAGCCTGCTGATTATGGACTGAATTCCCCGAAGTCATGAGCTAAATGAAACCTCTTCTCCTGTATATTGTGGGTATTGGGTACTGTGGCTCAGTGACAAGAAAGTTGACTGATACAGATACCTAGAATACTACCTGACACATAGGAGATGCTCAGTCAGTAACTAAATTAAGTAGAGAAAAAGTTGCTTCTGGAAAACTATTGAGTTGTTACTGGAACACTGAGAAATGGTCTCAGAGGGATATGGATATTTGGTAGCTAATATCTATGACTTCTGCCCTCAGAGAAGTTGAGGTAATGTGGATTATTTGGGTGGTGACATGTTATTCTGGTGCTGAATACATCTGCCTTTCTAAAGAATTTGACGGTTTGGCTCTGAGCACTTACTTTCTGGAAAGATTTTTGAATGATTTAAATGAATCTTTTCATTAACATCCTAACTTCTGAAGTTTTATCAATAATCCAAACTTGGTATTTGTATAGTATTCAGAACTTTTCATACTTTTTATGTTTGGTTTTGTTTTGATTTAGTGAGACAGGGCTCCCTATGTAGTCTAGGCTGGACTTCGTGATCCTCCTGTCTCAGCCTCCTAGTGCTAGGCCAAAACACTTTTTGATTCGCAAAACACAATTCAGAACAAGGGACCAGAACAAGTATTATTACCTGCATTTTGTCAATGAGGAAATTAAGATAAAATTGTGGCTCATTGTCACCCAGGAGCCATGACTGATACACCAGAGAGTTAGGTCAAAGTCTTCACTCGTGCACATTACCCAAGGCAGCCTCCTTTGGAGGAGGAGTTACTAGTTTGAACACTAGAAATCTCCTTAAAGTTATGTAAGCTAAGATTATGTGAATGACATAGGCTTAATTAAACTTTTTTCATTCTAATTTTCTTCAATAAGAAAAAGAATATCATTTTCAAATACCCTGGATGATGCTACTCTATAGGCCATCGGGACAACTATTGTTCAAATTTAATATAGAAAGACAGGGAAGAAGGAATCCTATTGTCCTTCTGTATAATTAATAAGAGTTAAGTAAGATCAGTGAAGACACTCTAAGATTTGTCCTTTAGGCCTACATCACTGGGAAAATAAAAGTTTCAAATCCCTTCTAAAGGGAAAGGAAGTGTCTTCAATTTAGCTGCTTGTGATCTGGAGCGCTAGCGAAAAGAAAGTGATCATTTGTGTGCTACATGCTAACACTCATCTGTTACCTTCTTTGACCTTTAAAAACCATTCTATGGTGGAAGCTGTTTGACCCCACAGAGCCCCTCTTTGCAAATGCTGTGACAGGAAAATAACTGGGCTGAGGTCACACTCTGCTTAGGTAAAAGCCATGTATGACTCACACCAGGGCTATGCATTTTAAGTGTCTATGCAAGGGCACTTACACAATTTGCAAGATGACTGTGAAACAAAAAAGTGGACCCCTTATTCAGGCATGATTACGAATGTTTCCAGACAAAAGGACATTAAACCCAGCCCAGAGTGCTGTGTGACCACACAGGTCACATGCACATGAAGCTGGCCCCGGTATTCTGTTACTCTCAATGTCCCACCATAATTCTAGAAAATACAGGCTCAGAGTGGAATGGTGATGTTATAGGGTCAAAGGGGGAAAGGCTGCTTTATGTGAAGTTGCAGGTGGCTTCCTAGACCCAGAGATTAGACATGACTCCCACAGTGGGGACATGCTTGGCACAGATGAAGAGAGGCAGGCAGAAGATCATGTAGAGAGGCATGGCAGCCAGAGAACAGAATTCAAGAACTTGAATAAAGCAGCAAAACTAATGCACAGTAAGCACTGGGGAACAGAGTTGGAGCCTCAAGATGGCAGGGAGGGATTGAAACACAGGGAAGAGATGGGAAGTAGCTGGGGGCAGGTCATAAGAAGGACCTCTGGGGGATTGAGCTCAGTGGTACAGCACTTGCCTAGCAAGTCCAAGGCCCTGAGTTCAATCCCTGGCACACACACACACACAAAAAAGACCTCTGATTCTTCCATAGAGAACTCCACAGGGCAGGAACTTGACCTCCTGGCACTGAGTTCTCCCGGGCCTAAAACAGGCGTGGCTGGGAATGCCTGAGGGAGAACTGAACTATGGTCGACACTGTTGGGTTCTCTTACCTTTTGTGTCAGAAAGCACCATCGTAGAGTAAGCCCTTTTTATTTATTTAATTAATTAATTAATTTATTTTTGGTGCTGAGGATCAAACTCAGGGCCTTGTGCTTGAGTAAGCCATTCTTGTGCTACAGCTGGAAAAGATCCTGCATTTTCTTCTTTGGTGGAAGAAAGGGAGGAAGGGACAGAGAGAGGAAGGAAGGGAAGGAAGAAGAGGTAGACTTTTGGAGGATGACTCTGAGTTCTGAGTTTTCACCGTAATCTACAGCATACATATAAACAAAGAAGGTCAAGTCTGTTGCAGCTAAGTGCCTTGCTAATGGGATGTGTCGTGGAACAGAGGCTGGCTTAACTCTCAGTTCCAAGCATGGAGATGGGCCAGTGAAGACGTTTCTTCCCTGTGCTGTCATTTCTGTGAAAGCTTACAGGAGTGATTTCTAAACTTGGCTACATATTAGGATCACCTGGGGAGTATTAAAAACTCTGAATACCCAAGTTTTACCCCATGCCAATAACAAGAATATCTGGGAGTGGAAACTAGTATCAATTTTTAAAAGATCTTTAATGTGATTCCAAGGTGCAGCAAGGTTTAAAAACCATTCATCAGTCCAAGAAAGGGTAAGTTACAGTGCATCTTCTAGACAACAGGAAAAGAAAAAAAGACACGAATGATTTCCCCAATTACCTCCTGTAACATCCACTGCCGATGTAATTTAGAGTATTTAAAACATCTGTAGCTTGATTATTCTCTTCCTACTCACGATAAAGTAATAGCAGCTAATGTTTCAGTGCATCATTCATTCAATAACTATTACATTACTCTAATGTAATAATGTAACTTGACGTTTATTAAACATTAATTCTATGCTAAGCATTGTTTGTTCTAAATGCTTTCCATATGTTAATTCACTTGGTCCTCCAAAACAACTCCATAATACACTCTTTTATTCATTTAGTCAATTTATTAAACGCCCACTGGATTCTCTGTTATGGGAATACAAGAAGGGAAAAAAAAAGCAGACAAAAAGAAAACATTTACTCTAATGTTGAAAGAGAATAATCAATTAGTAAAATATCTAGAAAATGGGGTGACTGCAAGTAGAAAGGAGATTGTTAACGCAGGCAGGGAGAGAAGCCACAGAGTTTCAGAGTGAGGAGGCTGCAATGTTTTATCAGGAGCCAGAGGAGCACTTGCCACAGAAGCTGTGGAGTACAAAGGGCCCGAGGCACATACATATGTCTGGGGAGAGCATGCAGGAAGCCATCATAGGCGGGCAGGGTTTGAAGGCAGAGAAGGGAGGATGCTGGTGGGAGCAGATCACACAGGCTCTTGACAAGACTTGGCCTTCTTTTTTCTTTTTCTTTTTATTCATACATGTTTGTGGTACATCATGAATACATTCATCGTGGGGAGTTGGTGCATGTACACGACACATCTTATTTTTTTTACTTCCCCTTCTCCTCCCCCCTCCCAACATCTCTTGGTTCCCTTCCTATTTGCAAAAGATCTATATCCCTGTTTCCTACTGTCTTTTATTTTCTTCTTTAATTTACTTATACTTTGAGTTTGTCCTATAAGTGAAACCATATGATACTGAAGCTTGTGTGTCTGACTCGTTTCCTTTAACATTATGGATTCAAGGTGCATCCACTTGCCTACACATGGCTCACGTTTATCCTTCTTTACAGGAGAGTAAACATGGCCTTTCTCTGACGGAAACAGGAAGCCACTGGAAGGTTCTGAATGGGGATGATGTTATTCAGCTGCTGTGCTGAGAAAAGAGAAGAGGGGACACTGGCAGAAGCAGGAGAGCATTTTGGGGCCAAATTGCATCATTGGTGACAAAAGATGATGATGGCTTGGACCAAGGTGAGAGGGACACAGGTGGCAGAAACTGTTGGGCTTTTACTAGGTTGGAGGCCATTCTGACAGAGCAGGATGAGGACTCTGGAACCTTCTTCTTACACACATTTCCTGCGGGTAAGGATGGACCTATGAGGATGTTGTCTGATGTACCCACACGAAGAGGGTGTTTTTTGTTCTAAGAGGCATTGCTTCTTGCTCAAGAAACGAATGACCAGATACAGGGTGACCGTGAGAACTGATGTGGGTGTTTGTATGTTTGGAGTGACACTTCGGAACCAGGCTGCCTGGATTCCAGGCTTAGACCCACCACTTCCTGGAGGTATGACCCACACAAATTACTTCATCACTCTGTGTCTCATTTCCCCATCTGGAAAATGGCGTAATGACTATAACAATCCCATAAGATATTTGTAAAAAATAAATGACTGAAGAGGTGTAAGAAACTCAGCAGATGGCACATAGTAAGCACTCAAAAAAAGAATTTGCTGTTATTTTCATCTTTGGAGACCAATGAATAGGAAGGAATCAATTTCAGACATTGTGAACAAACTCATTCAATCTTAAGATATGAAAACAAATTCAGCATTCCAAATACCCATGGCCCAACTCTCTTGGTGAAATGCCTCACAAATCCTAGGTAAGCTCTGAGGCTTTCAATTCAAGAAATCCTATCGAATGCAATGATACAATAAATACAAACATGATTTGATATACACAAGGGTATACTGTACCAGAACAAAAGAATCAAAGAAGGCAGAATAAAAGGTAGGCTCTCTAGTGACTGAATCACTATTCATAAATTTTCTTTGGCTGTGTTTCTCCATCACTAAGTGACCATTGCGTACAGGTCTGCGGAGTGCGCCTGAGTCATGGGGGAAATGAGAGGCACTAATTATGTCCTATAACGAGAGCTGAAGCAGGCATAAGCTTTTCATCTCAGATTCTGCCATCCTCTCTGTCAATAGAGCCAGCGGCTGGGCTGTATCACTACGTCCTTGTTCCCTTACCCAACGGAGGCTGGGAACACAAACACAACCAAATGTGCTTGGTCCTGCTTGTTGCTGCATTTTCATTTTTATTAATAACTTCTTGAGTCTATGTCTTGCTTGCACGTTGAGGATAACTGTCTAATGGCAGTATCATGCTTTTGCTCGACAGGTTGTTTTCAGAACAAATTTTCAAAAAAAATCACTAACCTCTGTCTCTTTTCCAGTACGAATGGGTCCATACTGAAATGTTCACCCACAAAACATTATTTTGT
>PVJO010035268.1:0-10099 GCA_004026905.1 Hystrix cristata | reverse complement strand
TGCTGCTTTTCACTACATCCCCAGGCATCCGGCACAAGGCTGAGCACACTGGAGGCATTCAGTAATATCTGCTGAATATGTGAATGGATGAATACGGATAAACAAATCCAAAAATTCGTCCCCATTATAATTTCCTAAAACAAATCTGAGAAGTTTAAGATGTACAATAATAATACTACTAAATATTACTCTTTATGCACTTGGTGGCAAATTGTCTCTCAGTCAAATCTAAAAGTATTCCTCAGAGACATTTGAGTTCAGAGAAATGACTTAAATCTAGAGTTTAAGAAGGTTTTACTTTGACTTGAGTCTTTTTCTTCTTATCCCAAAGTCAAAGTTTTCTTTTTTCCCTAACTCTAAAGACAAAATCAAGCCATTGTAAAAGAGATAAGAGTGTTTTTGTGGAGTGGACTGTGCAGCCAATTAACTTCTTTGACTGTAAACCTAACTACACTAATTAACATATTACAACATAATGACTTTCCGCAAGAGATAAGTCCTTTGAAGCGACTGCCACCAAGAAAAACAACATGAACTTTTGAGCTTCTCTGGGTAAACATGGAAATAAGTTGGTGATTCATTCTTATTCAGAGGAAAGCATTTGATTTTTTTTTAAAGCCCAGTGGATGGTGCCAACCATAAAATGCCAAAGAGATTAAAAGGAAAAGCAGACATACTCGAAAAGACTTTTAAAAAGTTACTTTTATATTCCAACCATTTTTTTTCTTTTTTTGGCCACATGGCATGTATCTGTTTAATATGCATGAAGTTGGCAAAAAAATGTTTTTTCCTGTACTAGCTAGTGACAACCTAAGCATTTGGAATGCACAACATTTTCCTGTATTCTAAAGTGTGACGATTTATTACTCATTTAATATTTTAGAATGTTTTCTAACTGTAGACATTGAAGCTTTACTTAACCCTACTCCCTCCAGTCAGTCACAATGATTACTGCCAGAAGTTTTTCACTTATAATGCATTATACACAGTGATGATAATGAAAACCACGTTCTATTAGAGAATAATGAGGAAAGATTAAAATATTAATTTGCCTTCAGTTGCCTCAGCCTTAGCTTCCATTAGAGAGAGAGACAGAGAGAGAGACAGAGAGAGAGATATTTCCTGGCTTCTTTTAGATGCAAGGTATGAATGAGTATGTATTTAATTGGAATACTAGTTTTTAATTATTTTTTTTAATTTAAATTTTCCTGCAGGTTTATAAGATAATAAATCCTATCTTAGGAATCAAACCTGGATTTACTTTTGCTTCTCTTAAGCTAGTTTAACTCTATAATTTCATGTCTTTGGAGGAATGAATTGAAATTCCTCAATTACTTTTATTTAAAGCAACTTAGAGTTGATTAATTGTTCAACCGGTGAAATTTCGGTTAGGGAGTTAAGGTATTAAAAATGATCCAAAAAGAATATTATCTTTTGAGAACTAAATTCTCCAAACCTTTTAATCTGAAATATTAACCGGATAAAATTCAATTAAGAGAGTGAGGACAGTGTGACAACAAATTTCTCTTTTCTATTTGGGCATAAAAGATACGTGACGTTATAGTTTGCATAACTTACTTAAAGACTCAGCAACATGAAAGACAAAAAGAGAGGTGCGGCGTTGAAGAGAAGGAAGCTTTTCAGGGCAGAGCTCCTGGGATAAATCAAGAAATAGATCTTGATGTCTCAATGTTATTTATACTCTGTAGGACTTCCGGTGGGCACAAAGCATATGCTAAGAAGTCCTGATGAATTCATCCACTCCGTAGCAACAGCATAAAACACAGAAAGCACGTTGCAGTAAACTATTGTTAAATATAACGTTTTGGATGTGCCTGCTTTGAATGGAGCATTTGTTCTAGGACCAAAAGACCAAACCGAATTGAACTGCTTACAACAAAGTCTTATGTAATGAAGCCAAAGCTAAGTTTGTTATTTTACCTTCTGAGAAAGCAAGGCTGTGACAGATAAAATCCAAATCTCCAAACTAGCCAATTTTACCAAACACAGCAAGGAGGCCCTTCTGCTTTATTTAACTTTCATAAGAGAAATACCTGAACAACCAACTTTTTTGTGTTTGTTTTCTACTTCTGTTTTTCTCAGCCCTTTTTTTCTATAAAACCAAGCTCTCCTGCTCAGCTCATTGGGACTGTGTTACCCAACTCTGGAATCACAAACAAAAGTCGAATAGGATCTTCAAACTAAATTCATCATGATTTTGTCTTGTAACACCATCTAATGCTTTACATAGGTAACATTTCAGATGATTACAAAACCTCATTCCTATTCTTCATAAATTAGTATTTTCTTCTTACATAGATAAGGGCCATGTTTCTCTAATTTCTCTTGTATCAAAACAACTTTTTTTTTTTTTACAAACCTTTTTAAAAAAAAGTTATGATTTACACTTTCAGTTCTCACACCAGAGAAACAATACGGTATTTAAACATATGTGTCTTATTTATTTCACTTAGAAGTATGGTCTCAAGATGCATCCATTTACCTAGAAATATCTCAAGCTTATCATTCTTCATGACACAGTAGTAATCCATTGTATAAAAGAACCACATTTTCTTTATCCATTCTGCTGTTGATGGGCATTTGGGCTGTTTCCAAGATTTAGCTATTACAAACTGTGCTGTTAAAATGTAATATATTGGGAAAGGGAACAAGGGAGGGGAACAAGGGAGGGGAACAAGGGAGGGGAAACGGAACAGAGGACAAGAGAAATAAGAAATGGAAGGAAAAAATGGAAACAAAGCTTTTGTAGATAGGGAGGGAGGAAGGGGGGAGGGGAGGGGAATGGGAAAAAAAAGAAACAACAAGATATGTCATGTACAGGTACAAATCGCCTATGATGAATGTTATCACTATGTACATCTAAAATGTACCATTAAAATAAAATTTTAAAAAAGTTACGATTAAAAGAATATTTAATTTTTAAATTTTATTTCTTGGATCTCTTGGCTTTCAAGGTGGATAGCCAAATACCAAGATCAGTAGTTGGTAGAGGTAAAAAGTTTATTAGTTCACTCATTTTCCATACTTATTCAACAAACATGATAAAGAATTAGGCACTGATCTAAGTACCAAAGGTACAGCAGAGAGTAAAAGAGATAAATCTAGAGCAGGGATGGTGAACATTTTAGGGGCCGAGGGCCCACACTGTAACCCAAAACCCACTGATAATTGCAAAGTATCAACACTGCAATTAAACCTGAATAATGAAGTTTTAGTTTAGAAAAAACACTTGGCTTGTGGGCCAGCAGAGAGGGCTGCGTGTGCCCACTCCAGCATACACACCATAGGTTCACCACCACTGAGATTCTAGACAATGGATCATTTTTAAAACATATTATGGACTGGGGGGTTGTGAGAGAAACAAAGACAACAAAATAAAGGTTGGGTGACAGAAAGATAGAGTGATAGTCTTATTACAGAGAACGTGTGGAAAGATTTAGATATTTTAACCTAACAAGAAAGAAACATACAAGTTCAGAGTTTAACAGGAAGAGAGAGCTATGAAAATCACATGTGTATTTTTACCTATTTTTAAAGAGCTACAGTTCTAAATAATAAAGAATACATAACCCTTAAATACAGCTGTTTTCGGTCTTGGCAATAGGGGCAATGCATTTCTTTTCATTATAGAAATCAATGAACGAATGTTGAAAACAAAATAAATTTTCATCAAGGTAAGGTTTAAAAAGTTGTGATTCATCCACCCTATTAAAAAAGAAAAAACTCCATAGCTCTTAAAAATATAGATAATTCTATGCACACTACGAAAAGATCTCCAGAAGTACTTCGGACCGGTCACACAAAAATGCTCAGAAGTTGATTTTATTCATGTCAAACATTAACAAAATGCTCTGTCTGTCTCTGTCTCTCTGCCTCTCTCCCTCTCCTTCTCTCTTTCTCTCTCACTCAGTCTCTCTATCCTGTGTCTATATTCTAGAAAATCTTCTGGGTATTTATAAAAAACAGATAAAGTAAGCATTTGGTGATGAAAGGACTTAATTGGGCAGTAAGGAAAACTTTTTCGTGTGATTTTCAAGATTTAAAATATTGCACAAAATTCATGGATCAAATTTCATTAAAAGTAATGAAAATGAAAAAATTGACCGTGTGTTAAAATATAAAACCAGTGGGTAACATGCTTTGTGTAGAACTGCTCAAATTAAGACAAAATTGTTTAAAAAATGTTTACCATATAAATATCCTAACCAATATATGAGTGATTAAACTGCAAATACAGCCACATCTGTGTCTCTACAGTACCTTTAATGTGAAAGACTTTGATACTTTTGAAGGTAATGAGCAATTACGTAGAAAGAATGTCTTCAAAAATTTAACGGGTAGGACCTGCACAAATTTGCTAAAAAAAATGTACTTTTAAATATCTAAAGAAAGTTGTATTTTTCTTACCTCCATCATACAATTAACTCGTGGTATTACTGGCATTGCTACAGGGCCAAAGCAGTAGTGACAAAAAGAGGGAGGGGAAAATCATGCAAGATAAATACAAGATTGGTTTAAACTTGTTGGATGGTCCCACTCCCACACGTTTTTCAATACGGGGATTGAACACTGGGCCTTCCCATTGAACTATATCCTCAGCCACTTTTTTGTATTTTTATTTTAAGTCAAGGTCTTGCTAAGTCATTAAATTGCCCAGGCTGGGCTCAAGGATGTGATTTTCCTGCCTCAGCCTCCCAGAGGCCTGGGATTACAGGCATGTGCCACCGGGCCCAGACACTTCAAAACCTTTTCACTTAACAGGATGTTACAGATTATACCTCAGGTGGCCCCAAAACCTTCACGTGTTTGGAAGGTGACTGGATTATGGGCGTCTTAGAACTGATTTGCTGTTAGGAGGTGGGGTCTGCTCAGAAGAGCCAGTCACTGCTGGCATGACTGGGAAGGACACATCTCACTCTCTCACTCCTGCCTCCTCTTGCGGCTTCCGGGCCACAGTCAGATGAGCAGCTTTTCCTCTCCCCAGGCCTTCCCACCATGCCATTTCTGACTTGGAACCAGCAAACCATGGACTGTGACTGTAAACCAAATTATGCCTTTCTCCCCCTGGAGCTGTGTGTGTCTCTGCAGTGAGGAAAGTGACTAAGACACACGATTAGCAGTTACAGCCAGTGTGCTATGAATTCATAACTTCACCACCATAATTATTAGAAACGTCAAACTTTAAAACTAAAATAATAAACTGTATTCGCTTACGTTTATACACAAATACAGCCACATCTGTATGTTTAATAACCAAACATTCAAGGAATTCTTAAACTTTGTTTAGAATTTGGCTATAGTATGGATCTCTAAAAATCATCAACCGACCGGTTTAACTTGTCATACACACTTGTACCTGTAAGAATTAACACATACGTTGTACAGGCTGGAAAGCTATTCTCTCATTAAATGTAAATTTTCCATCAGATATGTGTATCGTAATACTACTTCATAGTAAATAAAACAGTTAAAATTGGTTTTGATTAAACATCCGAGAGGGGACACTTGCTTCGAGAACATAAACTAAATGATCAGAACCTTTATGAAGCCATGTAGAAATAATTTCTCTCCAGCCTTCTCTCATATTATTCTATTAGTGCTCAGATTTGATTCCCTTTCAGCCAATCGGCATCTTCATGAGCAGTATTTCAATCAACTATAATTCAACCAGCATTATGACAGTTTAAGAACCAGCTTTAGAGCTTAATGCGCTGGTGCCTCGGCACCGGGCATCATTAAAAGACGGTACCCGAGTGCTCAGATGGATCTGTTGAAGGGAATTGCTAGATGCCAACACAGCAAGCAGGTGACTATGCTCGTAAGTGAGTGAAGAACAGCCTTCCTGAGGGAAAGGGATCAATTAGATCAGGCTGCCTTTTACAGCCTCTTACAACTGCAATCTTTTTTTTTTCCCCATTGAAAATGAATTGAGTTTCTGATTGCACAGAAGGACACAGTTCCAGCTTTTGGGAATTTCTGGGAGATGAGCTGTTCCCAAGGCCCTGACTTCTGAATTCCATCTAAAATTGTATGTGTACGTGTGTGCACGAGAGAAAAAAGCAAAGGTGGGTGATGAATGTTTTTTACTTCCCCTGTGCATGGCAATCTTAAAAACACAGATAGTTCTAGATCACTGTTTAGCAATGTGACGTTCTAGAAATTCACAACTGGAGTCCAGAAGACCCTGACGAGACCTGTCCACCCGACGGGCTAAAGTCCAAAAGTTAAAAGAACCACGCTGAAAGCAGATGAGAGCTGTGTAGTTCACAACCCGCCACAGCCATTTCACGGGTACTTGGCCCTAACTTGGGAATTTCCAAGAAATGGACATATTGAAAAGACAGAGGGGGGCTGGGGATTTAGCTCAGTGGTTAGAATACTTGCCTTGCAAGCACAAGGCCCTGAGTTCGATCATCGGCACAAAAAAAAAAAAAAAAAAAAAAAGACAGAGGAAGGGAAGGAGAAAGGGAGAGAAAGAGGAAGAAAAGAGGAAGACAGAGGAACACATACAAATAAACAAACAAACAAACACAAACAGAAGCAACCACAGCAAAGTTCTTCAGCTGGGGCTCCTCATACTGAACTGTATTTCTTCCTGTGCCCGTCTCCTTGGCTTGACTGGCGAGGTTGTCAGAATGAGAGGAAAATCGCCTGAGTAGGGAAGGCTCCAGGTTCCTTACCTCTCACAGTGACAGACAGAATTGACTACGGCTTTTGTTAGTTGGTTTGTTTGGCAAGATTTCCCTAGGTCAATTTCATCTCAGTATTTCTAATTAAAAGTCAGAAACAATAGAAAATAGAAACAGCAAGTGGGCATGTAGATAGATTGACCGCCATAATATTTTAGTAGTGTTATAAATTATCCAGTGATAACGTTTTCAAGAATCAGAAGCTAAGCAAATGCCGTGTATACTTTGTAAACAGAAGAAAGGGAAATAAAAACTATATGTACAGATACACAAATGCGGCTTTATATAGCTTTGTAAGCCAGACTGTCTTCTAATGTTGTCTGTACAAAGTAGCATGCAGTATACATGTAGGACGTATCGCCTGATGACTAAAACTGATGTCAGCTCTCACAGGATATATTGCGTCCTGCCTGGAATTTAGTTGACTTATGTGCATGTGGCATGGATCTTACTACACAGGTTCAAAAAAAGCGAAACCAAAGATGCCATTTCTGGTGTCATGATAGACACAAATTCTACATAGGCAAGTAGCACAAAAGGGAAGACTTGAATTCCATTTCGCCTTTGCCATTCATCATGCCAGAATACCCAGGAAAGTGCATTATTTTCTTTACAAAAGTATTTCTCATTGCTGACATGCTCTCTTTAACACTGGCTTAGAAAACATGTTTCAAGATACATTCCTTCCCCATTACAAAAGAGCCTATAACTATGTTACACAGAAATAAACTCGGTGGCTAATCGATACCCTGTACAACACATGACTATGCCATCTCTCGGGAGTGATAGGCTGAGGGCCGAGGTTTGTGAGGCAATCAAACCCGTAATCTCCATAACTGAAAATTATGTGATAAATGCTTGTTTTCCTATTTTGCTTGAAAGGGATTTACTACACTAGCAGCTGCTTTGTGATGATATTAATGCCAAAGTGAACCTTTATATTACGAAGTAAAATGAGGCCAGCTTTTAATATCAGACTGAGAAGTATTGTTATGCAGCAGGAAGTATGACCTCTGGCTCCGGCAAGAAAACTGATTTATACAATAAAATGTAGAGAGACTGCTTTTAAAAATGCGTACAACCTTTTTTCCTTGTGAGACAAACCTGAAAATAATGAAATGCATATATTTAAAATATAAGTATCCCAAAGAGAAAGACCCTTCAAGGGGCCATCGCAGTAACTGCTTACACTTTCCATATACTTGGGTGAAAAGGCCAAATCCACAGCAAGAAAACACATATTCCATCAAGGACCTTCGACCAAGACCTATCTCAATTATTCAGTGCACCAGAGAACCCGGGCAAATGGAGCAAGGATCAGGTGATCAGTGGCCTTGCTCAAAACATTTGACACTCTTATATGCTCTTCTGGCTTAGGACGGAGAGCAGTATTGGCAGAATTTTCCTGATACCCAGAGAAAATTTTAAGATGTGCAGAGGTAAAAAAGGACTCAGCTGGGAAAAAAAGAATGCTTACTTTTCAACGTGTCAGGATTTGCTCTCTACTGATCTAGCATCCCACCCAAATTTCATGTCTGACTGCCACATGCTATGTGGTGTGGTCAGGTTCTGTGAAGATGCGCCAAAGACAATGTGCTGCTGTCTTTATTCAGTCTATGTTTTCACTGTATCATCCAGAAAAGAGGTCTGTAGACATTTATTTGGCGAGGCAGCCATGGTACCATTCAGCAGGAGAGGATAACCATTATAAAAATAGGTTGACACTAAGGAAGAGTCATGAGAAATGAACAGAAATGAGAAGGGTTTTTAATATTCCCAAGAAAAGTACACAGTGATGATAATGGACTTAAATGTATTCAAGTCAATTTAAATATCATGCTCTCTTAAATATACTGGACAGTCTCCACATACTATATGGTACTGAGAAACTCTAAATTGAAGAAAAGGTGGATACAATGAAAGCCACTTGAATTTACATTGCTTATCAAACAGAGTGAGATAAGCATTATTGCTTTCAAACTTTTACAGTAGAAAAAATGTTTATCTGTGGTTTTGGACTTAGTTCCCCCAAGACAAGCAAAAATTATGCCAAATTCTCCTCTCTGAGCTTGCTCTGTACATAAGGTACAGAACAAAGAGGAGGCCAGTGATGAAGTCCTGGGGTCTGGAGTGAATGCATTAAAATATGTTATGAAACCCTGATTATAGTATATATAGGATAAGACCCCAGAAGCAGCATTTCTTAGCAAATTGGCATTTGTTACAAATTTTGAGTTTCCCCAAATTCCTAATCCTTACTATCACCACTTGCTAAAATCACAACACTACCGTGAAGACTCACCAAAAGGTACGTCCAAATCCAGTTCTTGGCTGGGGTGTAGCTCAGTGCTACAGCACTTGCCAAGGATGTGTGAGGCTCTGGGTTCAACCTCCAATACAAAAACAAAGCAAAACAAAACAAAACAAAAACAAAAACAAAAAAGAACAATCCAAATGTATATAATTTTGTCAAATTCATTTATAAACTAACATACTCCAATTGACAGGATTCATGAGGGAATAGGGCCAATAAAGACTTTTCTCTGCCTAATGCTTACTTTCCCTTCATGTTGTGCAGAACCTTTGAAGACAGAGGTGTGTATATAAAAATGGAGAAATGGACTATGAACCCAAATGGAACATAAGGCCTGTTATACCATAATGCCACCTTTTGGCTTTGGCTAACGCTTCTGTCCTAAGTATCCAATATCCTTCCAAACATAAAATTATTAGATTACAGAGTGCTGATACCTACTAAGGATTGATGTAACAGAATATATATACTTTTTCTCACAACTAAGGGGAAGTGTACGCTGTTCAACTTTGCCAGTATCTGAAGTTCGGGTATGATGTTCCAGCAGGACAATAAAAGATGATTTTTTAAAAAAAATCATCTTTGTGTATGTGTTTGAGTAAAATGTTGTTCCACCACTTCCACTCTACTATGACAAGGCAAGGTCAAGTCCAGTGAAACACTCCTGTCCTCAAGCCGCTGACTTCACTGACCTCAGTTCTGACCCAGAGACGCTGTCCCTTTCTTTTTCTAAAAGATGTACATCTCAAATGTACATCCCTATAGAACCCAAAATGTCTGACTGTCCTCAGGCACTCGGTTGTAGATCTGTATGGGAGCAGCTTAACACCACTGATAGAGTAGAATCTGACACATGTCTGTTTGGGTTTTGTTTAATTTTGGATAATCTTTTCTCATTCTCCAAGCTTATTAATTCAATTTCTATCTCTCTCTACATAAATTCTCATGACAGACTTATTCATCATATTTATCCAATAGGTCAAAGGGTGCATAGGGTCCGCAGAAAAGAAAGGGACATATATTCAAGGGGTTGAACAGTCACTCTCATTAAGAAAAAAATCGCCCTTGTTATGTG
>PVJO010035267.1:0-10095 GCA_004026905.1 Hystrix cristata | reverse complement strand
GCCAGTACACTCTGCTGTGCCTTCAAAATTTAAAATGTGAAGTGGACAACTAAATGTGATTGGGGTCCTGCAGGAGGATTGTGGCACAGAAAAAAGGAAAAACAAAGAAAATCTGGACATACTATGGACTCCGGTTAATAATAATGTGTTGATATTATTTTACCAATTGCAGCAAATGAACCGTAACATAAGATGTTATAATCAGGGTCCTTTCTGGAGGTGGCTGCATGGCCCCTGTGACTCCCAGGCTGGGCTGTCACCATTTAGCCTCTCAGGGCCATGTCCCAGGTGTTGTGGTAGGCCTGGTATTCCAGCTATTTCAAACAGAATTCCCAGACTAAAGGGTTTATTTGCTGGGTGTGGTGGTGCATGCTGGTAATCCCAGCACTCAGGAGGCTGAGGCAGGAGGATTGCTGGCTACACAGTGAGTTCAAGGCCAGGCCAACCACATAGTGAGACTCTATCTCAAAAAACCAAAAACCAAAACAAAATGACAACCAAAAAAAAAAAAAAAACCCCCAAATGGATGAGGAATATTTACTAACCAGCATGATTTCCCCTTGAAAATGCCAATCATGCAGGCAGCCATAGGCAGGGCTGTCAGCACAGAACAGAGGAAAACATGCCTGCTTCTTGCTTTTGACCTTCAGAGGTGATTCTGAGCCATGGGAACTTCTCATTTGTGAGCACATGAGGTCCTAAGCATTGAAAGGGTGCCTCTCCAGTCCTCTGCACACAGCCCCCAAATATGCCCGGCTGCAGCTTCAGGGCATGGCCGTCTGGGCAGCTGCCTGACCCTTGCCGCAGCCTCACAGCTCCAAGAGCTGAGCCCTGCACTACGTGGAGGGACGTGGGGCTGGGCAGAACCAGGCTCCCCCAGGCTGCCCACGGAGGCAGCAACATGGGGAGGCAAGTAGCTGGATGCCAGCTGCTGCCTGGTCGGGGCGACGCTGGCAGAGGCTCCTGGGGGGGCTATCCGGGGAGGAGCCTGGAGACCACCTTGCAGTTTCAGAGCAGCTGGGTAGTTTTTCACCTCCAAAGTAGTGTAGCTGGACGTGGAGCAGGACGTGCTGTGTGCAGCGAGATGAGACTACGGATGCCAACATAGGTGATGGGGCACAGAGAACTAGATTCCCCACTCTCCGCGACTCGGCAGCGCAGTCACTGAAAGGGGATTCCAGATGGGCTGAGATACAGTTCCCGCTCCTCTGTGGGCTAGGCGCTTGAAGCGGAAATGAGGTGGAGATGCCTTGGCGAAGCGGAAGACAGGCTTCGGGTGGGACCAGCCAGCTCTGTGTAACCCTCCCTTGAGAACGCCTCTGGGATCCGACTGCTCCTTCTCCCCCTCACGGCCACCACCGAGGTCCGGATCACCCTCACCTGCTAAGTGCACTATGCCAGTAACCCGCTCACTGGCCTCAGTGATCCTGGGCAACAGCACATGGAGCCCGTCACCAAGCAGGGCCGACCACGCCCCCTTGTGAGCCCGGCTGGGGTTGCTGGGTCCTTTGGTGACTACCTGCTGGTATGGCCCACGCTCACTGCACTCCAGGCCCCTCCCTGCCTAGGGCCCGGGGCCCTCGCCACGCCCTCTGCCTGTAGGGCTCAGCCCTCACCCCTTCTGGGGATCGAACTTCGGGCCTCGCACTTGCTAGGCAGCCACTGTAAGGCTGAGCTCCCTCCCCAGCCCTCCCTCCCCCTTCACAGTCGCCTTGTAGTTAAGGCCTTAAATGTCACCCACTCCTGCACCCTGGCTACAGTTCCCTAGGTTTAGTTTTTCCTCGTAGCACCATGTTCCAACATATTATGGGGCTTTGTTTTGTTTTTCGTTGTAGTGGAGATTGAACCCAGGGCCTTGCGAATGCCAGACAAGAGCTCTGTCTCCAAAAAAATTAAAAAAAAAAAAAAAGAGCTCTATCACCGAGTTACCTCCCTGGCCAAGACCGGCTTTTACTCGTCTTACTTCTGATCTCCAGAAACTAAGGGCAGGTTCTGTGAAGGCAGGGATTTCTGCTGATTTTATCTAATATGGGCAGCCCTTTCTCTTTAGGCTCGGTCCCTTTCTCTTCCCCTCCTTCCGTTTATGGCTTCCTGCTTCCTTTCTGCTACACCTCTTTTGCTGGCTCTCGCCCCGGTGCAAGGAGATTAAAGGGTCTGACAGGTCTGCCGCGGGGGTACGCGGGCCTGGGAAGCACAGGGACAGCCGTCCAGGACCACCAAAGCTTGGGTAGGAAACACCCTCGCTGCGCACGGAGGTGGGCGCCACCCTGGCTTCCCAAGGTGCTGGTCCACCCCGATCCTCCACGTTCAGGCTGCGGGTCCCCACTGTCTCTCCTCGCCTGGGGCCCCGCAGTCACCTGCGAGCCCTCACCACTGTCGGGGAGGTAACAAAGCGGCCATGCAGAGAGGACACGGGCCTGCCGCATCCCCGCATCTACAACGGCTGAAATCAGCCGGGGCAGCGACCCAACCCTGAGGCAGCCTTTGGAGCGTTTCCGCGCCCGATGGAAGTGGCGGGACACATTTCGTCGGGTTCTTCACTAGGCAGGGACCGAACCCGCCCTGCCCTCTCTGGAAGCCCGCGGCTTCTCCCAAACCGGGTCTGAATCCAGTTGTCTCCAGCCCCCCTCTCCGCCGGCTGCCCAAACCACCCGCCGCCTCACGGATCCTGAGGCAGCAAGTGACTCGCAGGGGTCACGTGCACCCTCGGACCAATCCCTACGAGTGGGAAGAAGAGGCGTTGTGATTGGTGCACTCCCGTCAGGAGGCGGGACGCCTACCTGGAGGGAAACCGCTGTCTTTTCTTCGTGAGTCTCGTGCAGCTGGCTCTCTCGCGAGACTCAGCGTCGGCGCGGGTACCTCCGAGCTCCACAATGCACCGGGCGGGGGCTGGGCACGCCGCTATTGGCCGAGCGCGCGCCGTTACGTCATCTTGCGGCGCCAGCCTGAGGTTTCGGCGCGTATGTGTGGAGAGTAGTACTAATAATGCTAAATGACGCTGTGTTTGGATGTTAGGGGATTCTAGAGTCAGGGAACGGCAATCTCGAAAATAAAAATAATCTCCAGAAAAATATACAAACTGGTTTGCCTCTGGAGAGTGAGACTCAAGTGGCTGGCTGGTATCAGTATTGAGGGGAACTGACAAGATTTGAAGAAAAATATTTTTTAAACTGTTTTTTTTTTAGCAACATGGTAAGCCAGAGAAAGCTGTCAGGCCTTCCTGTTTTTACAGTGGTCACAACTGGGCACAACTCAGCTTTCACTGTGAGCAGATACAGTTTTAATGCATTCTCCATTAAAAAAAACTTTTAAAAATTGAAACTGGTAAAGTCATAAAACAGCCTAATCTGAAGCTTCCAGCTCAGTGAAGTCTCATGTGTGTGTAAATCCATAAGGCATTTTTCCCAGCAGATGAGAAATGGTAATAACTATAGTTAATACACTATTATGGTCCAGGTACTGTTGAGACAAGAATCCCTGGGGGGACATTGATGGGATGGAGGGCTGGGATGACAGAATCAAACCCTGGGGATGGCCTGCATTACGCTGTAGGTCATGTTCAAGGGACCCATCATCATCAGACACCGATAGAACCACAGAAACAATGTTTGCATGAACTGAGAAATTGCTACCAAGGGAAACCTAAACCAGCCCTCTAGTTTCACTGTCTCTCAGCTTGAAGATCACTGACTTGGAGGCCCCACAGCCGGGCACGATATTATGAGGCTCCTGCTAGCCTTGCTGGAGATACCACCTCTGTCTTGTGGGTCATGGGAACAGTTGCTGGGGTTACCTCCTAAGGTCCGGAAAGCTGCTTTTGCTGAAAATACTGACTTCACTTGGGCTTACAGAAACCCTGTGGGTGATGAAAGCAGGATAAAAGGCATCTGTGCCTTCTCGCTGTGTCTGTTCCCTTTGCTGTCTCGACCCTTGGGTCAGACTACTCAGCCTTGTGCCGACACATGTTGATCATTTGAGGGTGTTTTGTCTAAGGGTTAATATAAGATTAACCTGGCCTATTTCCCACTGGAGCTGCTATGTGTTTTGATTTCTCTTTCACTCTTGAACTTCTTCAGAAGCCACTAAAGCCCAAGCACATGCCATCTGTCAGCTCCATCACAGGGCCCACACCACAAGGCAAGGATTTTTTGTGTGGATGATGGCACCAGCTATGGGAAAATTCCACACCTCTAAAGTTCACTGTGATCACCAGTGGTCCAAGTCTGTCACAAGAAGAAAGATCTTTTGGAACTGTGCCTCTGGCCAATGGAAGTCACTGGACTTCGGCCCACCCTAGCAAACCAATAGAAACCCGCTGCTCTTTGCTGTTTGGCTAGTGCCTGGTCACCCTTTCGACCAAATGCTGACTCCCTTTGCCCAAAGCTCCAATTTGGCTGAAGCTGCCCTTCTCCCAAAGAAGTTCTGCCCTCGCAGAAAGCAAGTGCCTATGGAATTTGGCCCATTCTTATTTCAACCATCTTGGTCAGAAGATACCTTTGTCCAGTACCACTTCTTACTCTCAGTGATTTTCACAAAGCACTTCCTTTTTCAAAGGCTACACAGTGTTGCACTCTATGGAGTGTCAAAGATAAACAGAACTGTACATTAAATGGTGGAAATGTTTTATTAAGTAATTCCCAATAATAGGGAAAGTACCAAATTCTGTTCTGATTCATGTAGGGTTGACTGAGCATTTTAATGGAAGAAAGTGTGTGTGTGGTTTCCAAGTGACAAACTGCAGAGTTGGTGACTGTCAAAGTGACTAGGCCAGTCATAATCTGCCAGCTGCAATGATAAAAGTTAGGACTTTGTCCTCCCCAGAGATTTCTTGGGGACAGTATTTCAAAGGAATGACTTTCAGGTCCTTGGGAAACACACTCCTCAGTTGTAGGAGACAGGTACACATCTCAAAGACAGGAAGGACTCCTATTTGTAAGCTCTTACTTGGTAAATGCTCTCAGACGACAGGGGCCTATCACCAGGTGTCACAGTCCATTTTCTGTGGCCATAACTGTGTGTCACAGATTGGGTAATGTATAAAGAATAGAGGTTTAGCCAGGTGTGGTGGTACCGGCCTGTCATCCCAGCTACCGGAAGCCAACCTTGGCAATTTAGCAAGATCCTGTCTCAAAAAATAAATATAATAAAAAGGGCTGGTGATGTAGCTTAGCACCCTCTGGGTTAAATCTCAAGTAACCATCCCCGCCAAAGTAGAGATTTATTTAGCACACAGTTGTGGAGGCCAGGAAGTCCGAGAGCAGGGTGCTGGCCTCTGGTGGGCATCCTGTAAAGGCCTTCCTACTGAGTCACAGCGTCATGGGGTGGAAGAGGGCACCATATGGTGAGACAGAGTAATAAGGTCCGCAGGAGAGATCAACTTTACCACAGGCCACTCCTGTGATAACCCAGTAATCCATGAATGGATTAATCTACTCACAAGGACAGAGCCCTTCTGACCCAGTTGCTCCCCACTGTCCCACCTCTTCAAACACTCAACACAGATTTCAACACATGGACTTTGGGAGACCATTCTAGCCACAGCATGCTGCATTGTCTAAACAAGTAGCAAGTTTTGTATTTTAACGGGGGGCTGGGTCATCTCGGGGACATGGCTAAATGTTGCTGGAAGCTGCACTGGGGCTTTGGTCATCTCTTAGCACAGGGGTTCAGTGGAGTTGTCATTCCGGAACTTTGCAGTTCTTGGGATATACTTTATTTAGTTCAGTTTCTCTGTGGTTTCCATCTTTCGGTACGGAGAATGGTGCTATTGTAAGCAGTCTTGGGCTTTCATTGGTGCTACCGTGAGCAGTCTCGGGCTTCTAGGTGTCATTCCCCTGTGTAAATGTTGCTCCTGGCTAAATTCCTGAAGCAGAACTGCAGAATTAAAAGGTATGACATTTTAAGTACTTTTAACATCTAACATTTGAAACATTATCCAGTTGCCCTTCCAAGCAGTCGGGCACATCTGCAAAGCCCCCAGTGACAAACCAAAATGCTTCACTCCTGTCCTCCCCACCATGACTGCAACATCTTTCTTGTCCTGCCAGGTCCCCTTGAAGCCTGTTTCTCAATGTGAAGTGGGGCAAAGACAGAATAATGACAGAAGGTGCCATCTGTTGAGCTGCCTCTGCCTGCTTCGCGTGATCCTTTCTTTAATTCTCCAACACCTACAAGGTAGGACTCATTTCTGTTTCGCCAAGATGAAGATGGAGCTGGAATTGCAATTCTGGTCTGTCTGGCTCCCTCTCCCCGGAGCCACGGAGAGCTGTAGGGACACCATCTCCTGAGGAGGCGGGACTCTGCGCTGTCACAGTGCTGTTGAGCATTAAGAGGGCTGCTCTCCCAGGGAGGCCCTGTCAGGAGAAGCAGGGTTCCCTTCCCCTGTTAGGGTCCCAGGAATTCCAGACCACTGCTCACAGCCTCCCATGAATGGGCAGTGCAGGGAGGGTGGCACCACTCATGGAGGCTTAAAGAAAACCTCTGTCCTGTGGGAAGGGGGACACAGGTGGTGGGAGGTCCAGGGCCTTCCACACCCACTGTGTGGTCAGAGAGAAGCACGCTATTGCTTTGGCTTTAAATTCAAAACCAAACCCTCCTTTGGATATTCATTTTTTCCCTTTTGGATATTCATAATTTGCCAAGAATCCTCAAATCTATAAATGAACCTGAATTCCTCTCCCTCTGCTTTCATAATAATGGAAATTAAAGCACAAATTAGCTGTTAAATTCTTAATTAAAAGAAAGAGAAAATAGTAAGCTGGACATAGTGACACACAGCTGTAATCTCAGCACTTGGGGGGCTGAGGCAGGAGGAGTGCTACAAGTTTGAGGCCACCCTGGGCTACCTAGTTCAAGGCCAGTCTGAACTACATAGCGAGACCCTGTCGAGAGAAGAGAAGTGGGGAGTGGGGGAGAGAAAATAAAGGAAAGCAGTGCTCTGACAAGGGTCAAGTTGGTCCCCTAACAAGGAAAATGACAGTGAATGGGAAAGGGCTGGGCTTGGTAGCTGGAGGGCACACAGTGATGTGGGGTTCAGACAGGTTGCCCCTACAAGAGCAGGAGGCTGCTTCTAAGAACCCACTGAGGGGCAGGTTGGGTGATCACTGTCCCAGTCCTGGGCTCACAGCACTGGAGGGTCCCTCAGGTTGTGGCATGAAACACTTGCCCTGCTGGGGGCCGTCTCCAGCATGGGAGGGGCTCTGCTTTCAGGTGGCCACAGGTTAGGACAACAGCAGAAACTTCTAAGCATCACTCCAGCGAGGGCCTGGAACTGGACATTGTGAAGCTGATCACCAGACGTCTGCACAGATCCTGAGAATTAGGTAGTGAGCCTGGTCTTTGTGTCTTCCACCTTGAAGAGACATGAGACGGGCTAGTAAGTAAACCTTGTTCTGTCAGCTTTTAGACGCTCCCTAAGTGACTAATGTGCCTATACGTGGAGCTGAGAATTTGACCCAGACTTTTACAAAATGAAGGCTGAATGTTGTTCTACTTTGAGTTACCTACTGGGTGGGTGTTTGCAGCCTGAGCCAAGTCATGGCTTTGGCAGACACTGCATTTGAGTCCCTGACTGGCTCTGAAGAAAACACAAATTGTGCTTTTAATGAGTGACAGGTTAAGGGCTCAGTCTGTCCTTTGTCCTGATGGTGGCCTCCCACCATGTCATGATTGTGTCATTTCCTTCCTTTTAAATTTTCCCTCCTGGTAAGTGGATCCCCTGTCTATGCTACTGTTTAAGACCAACCCCTCCACTGTGGCTTCCGGTCCCCACCCCCTTCACAAATACCGTACAGTCCCTGTTCTCTGTGCCACTAAGTGCCTCAGGATCTACAAGATGCCCAAACCTCCCATCTGGATTTTCTTAGCTTCCATTCTGCTTCCTGATTCCACCACGCCACTGGCCTCTGAGACCTCCCTTTCCAAGGTCCGTGGTGACCACCATGTTGCCCAAGCCAGCAGCCAGGCCGCCTAGCTTTACCTGGCCTCCCAATAGCCTTCTCTGGCTGCTCCCTCCTGGTTTCTTACCTACCCAATGGGCCACACAACCCCGTGCCCAAATTCCACAAGTATGGACATTTTGCCGTACCTTTGCCCCTTTATCTTCTCTCACGTGTGTGTGTGTGTGTGTGTGTGTGTGTGTGTGTGTGTGTGTTGGCTTTTTCTGATATAGTAACCAACCCCAGTAAACTCGCTATCTGTTCCACAGGGACTCTCCCCTGTCACCTTCTTATGAACATCCCATCAGAATATGAACACTGTCAACAACGTCTGGCATCGACCTCTCCAGTTCCTGCTGGTCTCTCTTCCTTTCTGGCCCAGTTCTCTGCCCAAGAACAGCAGCAGTTAGCAGTCTGTCTTGTCCATTTCCTTTGGTCTCCCTGCCTCTGCTGTCCCTTAAGCAGTCTGCTGGGGCTCCTATAAAGATACCAATGTGGGGTGACTTCTATAGAACAGAAATTGACTTCTCAGTCTGGTAAGCCCCAGGGCAGGGTACTGGCAGGCTTGCCGCTGGTGAGAGCTCAGCCTCTGCTTCCAAGATGGTGCCTTGAGTGCTGCTTCGTGCGGTGTAGGGAGGAATTCTGTGTCCTCACGGGGCAGGAGGAGGTGAAAGGGTTGGAGTACCTTTGTCAGTTCCGTTTCAAAGGCAGCTGATCCCATTCAAGGGGGCGAATCCCTCACACTTCAGTCACCCCCAAAGGTCACATCTCCCAACACTGCTGAACTGAGAATTCCACATGAATTCGGGAGGGGACACAAACACTCAACCATGCCAGTCTTGGGGAACAGAAGCCTTTCTTCTGGAGGGTGACCCTCTGCTGGGGCCCACTCAGTGTGGACCAGATTCAGGTCGAGATTCAACCACGCCTCCTTGCCAGGAGGGGAACGGAGCTGATGCCTGTTCCTTGGTGCATCACTCCTGGAGGTGCAGTACCCTCCCGCCCACTGCTGGTTGCAGTGACCTTCATCACCTAGTCAAGGCAGTATCTGCAGGTGCCTCTGCTCCAGAGTCACCACTCCCCACTTTATACCTGGTCAGCCATTTTGGGGCAGATGCTCCACTATTGGACCAACATCTCATTGCTCAGGAAATAGCCACCTACCAGTCTCAGCACCGTGGATGATGATCTGGAACTCTGGGGCCTAGGGGACACTTCTGCCTCAGCCTCCTCAGTGGCTGTGGCTGCAGGTGTGTGACACAAAGCCTGGCTCACTGTAAGTTGATGGTAAGTAAAAGTCATCGCTTAGCTATTTAAAGGAACGGAGCTGCTTCCCCTCGAGTTGAGAATGGCTCATATTCCTCAGGCTCTGCTCCTTCCACTCAGAGGGCTATTTGGCCTCATCTCGGAGGCCTCTACCTGTTTGGATGAACTAGAAAGCTGGCCTGAGGGGTAACTCAGAAGCACCTTCCTGCTGTCTGCATGGGCTGTGCAGTGAGAAGAGCTTCCAGTTGGAGAGTCCAGGCGCGACCCTGGGACTCCCTGTGTGCCCCCGGCACTGTCTCGGCCAAGTTCACAACCCTCTCTGCGCTCCAGCTCCTCTTCTGGTGGGGGCAGTTGCTCAGTGATGGATTAACTGCGGCCAAAGAGGGGCTGGCCTTTGTCCTCAGCTCCCAGAGGTGGCCACTAAGCCCCGGGGACATCCTGCCCAAGAAGTAGGCCTTTGTTCACCTCTGGGTCTTGGGCTACAGGACATGGCTCTGTGTCTAGGGGGGCTGGACACGTGATTAATGCCCAGGATGACCCTGGGCCCCAAGGCACAGGTGAGCTGCCACATAACTGTTGCCAGGCAAAGCCAACACTGTGGGCACAGCTCCACCAATCAAGGATAATCTGTAACTCTGGGCCTGCGCCCCATCTGTCCTGCCCTGGGGATCTTTTCCCTTTGACTTTAATGTGCCTGTTCTGGGTCATAATTGCAACCATGAGTGGAACAGCTTTACTCACCTTGGCGAGTCCTTTTGGGGAATCCTTGGCCTGAGGGTGGCTAGGGACTTCCTGAACCTTGTGGCAGCCCTTCTGCCTCGTCCACCCAGGAGTAGTTTCTCCTCTTTGCCAACCTGCCTCGGGGCCTTAGTGATTATTTCACTCTATCACA